>JABUQX010135567.1:0-17500 GCA_015478945.1 Trachelipus rathkii
GGAATTTGGGTGTTTAACCGTTTTCGCATTTATCATTGAAACGCTTTTAACGTTTCGTGCCGCTTCATATATATATATATATATATATATATATATATATATATATATATATATATATATATATATATATATATATATAAAGTATAAGAAAATAATATATATAAATATTTAAAAGAATAAATATATATATATATATATATATATATATATATATATATATATATATAGGGATATATATATAACTACTAACATTTATAAATATATATATATATATATATATATATATATATATATATATATATTCCTACTACTTTCCTTCTTTAACCAATATATATATATATATATACAGGGTGTCTCAAAATAATGTACTAACACTTTGAAAGACTATACAAACTTTATTTATGAACATAGTGACAAGTTTAAAGGCTTGAATTACAGAACATACATGTATTTAATGAATCATATTCGCAAATGTTCAAAATGATGACCGCTATTGTTCAGACACAGCTGATAACGCGAACCAATGGAGTCGCAAACGACACGAAACAGTTCATTTGGAATGTCGCGACATTGTCTTTCGATTTCCAATTTCAATGCATTTATCGTTCTTGGTTTTGAGCGATAAACTCTGTCCTTGAGGTATCCCCATAAAAAGAAGTCCATTGGCGTGAGATCTGGGGAACGCGCAGGGTATTCAATACTACCCCTTCGTCCAATCCATGTGTTTGGAAATGCTGCATCGAGGTGAGCTCTTACATCGCGATGGTAGTGGGGAGGTGCTCCATCTTGCTGAAAGTAAATCACGTCGTTATCACCAAACATCCCGTCAATGTGTGGACCGACCAACTCCTGCAGCAAGGTTAGGTACCTGTCCCCATCGACCGCTCCGTTAAAAAAACCGGTCCTATAATGCCCAATGCTGAAATCCCACACCACACAGTTACCCCTGGTAGGTTTAAATGGTGTTCAGCTTTAACATGGGGATTTACAGGACCCCAGTAGGTACAATTATGGCGATTAATCGAGCCATTTAATTTAAAGGTGGCCTCATCGCTCCAGACAATTTTGTGTGGAAACCCTGCATCTTCTGCACATTTAGCCAGGTACCATTCACAAAATTGAAGTCTCCGGTCCGGATCGTCTTCATTGAGAGCATGGAGTAGTCTTGGTATGTAGCATTTCCAGCGTAGACGCTTCAAGATGCGATGGACGCTATCTTTTGAGATGTGTGTCTCCCGAGCCGTTTGTCGTAGAGATTTCTGTGGGGATCGGATGAGGGTTTCCTGTACCTGCTCTTCCTTTGCAGGGTTGGTGGATGTCCGTGGTCGTCCAGAACGTTTCTTGTTGACGTTGTGAACGGTTCCATCTGCTTCAAATTTCTCTCTGATGCTGGCAATGGTCCGGTGCGTTGGTGGCGGTTTATCGAACTCCCTTCTGAACCGTCTTTGCACTTCCGTGGCGTTTCCGGTGGTCCAATAGCATTTAAGGACAAACTTTCTCTCTTCAAAGCTAAGTTGATCTCCTGCCATTCTGTTACAGTAGTTACACCTGAAAAAACAAAAAGCAGTCAATGTGTTAGTACATTTTTTTGAGACACCCTGTATATATATATATATATATATATATATATATATATATATATATATATATATATATATATATATATATATATATAAATATATATATATAAGTGATATATATATATATATGTATATATATATATAGTATATATATATATATATATATATATATATATATATATATATATATATATATATATATATATATATATATATATAATAAAATATATATATATAAAAAATATAAACATATATATATTCTTCATCTACTTCCTAATATAACTATATATATATATATCTGTATAACTACCTATATATATATATATATATTACAAAATTTGCAAGAAATAATAATAATAATAATAATAATAATAATAATAATAATAATAATAATAATAATAATAATAATAATAATAATAATAATAATAATAATAATTTGATAAATTTTCGACTCTGACTCCACTTACACAGGAATTTTCGACTCCGACTCCGACTCCACTTGCACAGAAGTTTCGAATCCGACTCCGACTCCGACTACTGGAAAATTGCACGACTCCACTACTCTGACTCCGACTCCGCAGCCCTGGTCTAAACCCCCCGAAATTATTTACACTATAAATTTTTTTTTTTTTTTTGATGGCGAGTTTTTTAATTTTAATTTATAAAAATAATAATAAAAGCAATTTCAGAGTATATATTAATAGAAATTAGGATAATATTTATGGTTATTGAAAATTTCTTAGGTTTAGTGACTGTTGAAAACTTGAAAGTACAAGAGGCTTTTGAAAGCAGAAAAAGATCTTTTACAGAGACAATAAATACCACGAAGGTTGAAATATATATGATTGAACAACGAAATGATTAGTAGGAGCTTAATATTGGAGGTCTCACTTGGGGTAAAAAATGATAACCCAAATTTTTACCTGCCCTTGACCTTTCCCTTGGGGGAAAAAATGATAACCCAAATTTTTACCTGCCCTTGACCTTTTTGACCTTGACCTTTTTTGGGCCCAAATTTTTACCTGACCTTGACCTTTTTGGGCCTTGACCTTTTTGGTCAACCCAAATTTTTTGAGAACCCAAATTTTTTGGCAACCCTAATTTTTTGGCAACCCTAATTTTTTGGCAACCCTAATTTTTTGGCAACCCTAATTTTTTGGCAACCCTAATTTTTGCAACCTTCGAAGATGGAGTTGCATATTTGCGTAAGCAACCATGTACGTGACCCCACCCTAATTTTTTCGACCAACCCTTTGGTCTTCCATGGGTCAATTTTGGCCCACGGTAATTTTTGGCCACCCTTTAGGGGCTTAGCCCTTTTTTGATGTCTTAACCTTGTTTGACCATGATATTTCGGCCTTGACCTTGCCAGATACCATGGGTCAATTTTGGCCCACGCCAATTTTTTGGCCACTCGTGGCCCAACCGTCACATATTTCGTTCCTAACTTGAACGCATGTATGGATCTATCCTAACTTGAACACCTACACACACACACACACACACACACACACACACACACACACACACACACACACACACAGATTTACTTACACTCACACACAGATTTACTTACACACGCAGATTTACTTACACTCACACAGATTTACTTACACTTATACACACATTCACTATGACACTTATACACCCATTCACTATGACACTTACATTTACACATAGACACTTACATTTACACTTATACACACGTACAAACACACTGCCAACCCTTTGGTCTTCCATGACTCAGCATTATTGATGACTCATCTTTGATGACGTCATCTTTAGCGGTTCATCTTTGATGGTGCCTATATTGATGGTTCAAGTTTGATGGCTCCCAATCACCGTAAGGAGTATCTAGGGATGTTCTATTAGTGTTCTATGAGTATTCTATGAGTGCCAGGTGAGTGCCAAGTGAGTGCCAATGAGTGCCAATGAGTGCCAAGTGAGTGCCAATGAGTGCCAAGTGAGTGCCACATAGTGCCAACTGAGTGCCACATAGTGCCAACTGAGTGCCACTTTTTTCAAGCCTTTTCTAGCCTCCCCTGAGCCCCGAATAGCCCTAATATGGGTGTCTACCCCTAGGTTATAAGGTATGAGGATTCGATTGGTGTATATTACAAGCTGGTAGGATGCTTCCTACTATGAGTTAGTATTTTTCTAACACTTATAGCACGACAGAATATACATCTAAAGAGTTACACATTTGAGACAGTGACCGCAAACGTTTCCGAGTCCGAGTCCGCGTCCGCAGGTGAACACCGTCGCGAAACCGCCCGCCGCGTGCGCCCGCAGGCGCAATATTCCCCGCCCGCCGCGTGCGCCCGCAGGCGCAATATTTCCGCGTAACCGCCGCCGCGTGCGTCCGCAGACGCAATATTACCGCGTGAACAAAAAATATGATATCAATGTAAACTATTCAAAGAATTTCTTTTCAAATATACTATGAGTCATTCATTTTTACTACAATTGTACGAAATTTTATTAAAAACATATACTTTACATACCTTAAAGCAGTAAATCAGTAAATCAATAGAGGTGTTACCTAGCAACAAAGGGATTAGTATGCTTTTGTTTTACTGCTTTACTGCTTTAACTCATGTTTTACTGCTTTAACTCACTGCTTTACTGCTTTAACTATCTGCTTTACTGCTTTAACTCTCTGCTTTACTGCTTTAACTCATATACATTACATACCTTAAAGCAGTAAATCAGTAAATCAATAGAGGTGTTACCTAGCAACAAAGGGATTAGTATGCTTTTGTTTTACTGCTTTACTGCTTTAACTCTCTGCTTTACTGCTTTAACTCTCTGCTTTACTGTTTTAACTCATATATTTATTAACATTATGTTTTCTTTTATATTTTTTATTTTTGTTTTAATTATGCTTTATTTTTTTTTTTTACAGTTTACTGCTTTAACTCATATGTTTTACTGCTTTAACTCTCTGCTTTACTGCTTTAACTCACTGCTTTACTGTTTTAACTCATATATTTATTAACATTATGTTTTCTTTTATATTTTTTATTTTGTTTTAATACTTTTTATTTATTATTATTTTATTATTATTTTATTATTATTTTATTATTATTTAAAAATTGTAATGTAAGAAAAACACACGCAGTGTCTGATATATAAACATTTTATTTTAATAAAATTGTACGAAATTTTATTAAAAACATATACTTTACTGCTTTACAGCTTTAATTAATCTCATTATTCATTATTCACTTAACGAGTATGGATGTGGAGAAATTTACGTTCCGAAGTCCGGCTACATGTCTTGTAGCTGGACCGACAGGCTGTGGTAAAACCTTTCTATTATTAAATATTTTAAAGGAAATGGAGATTTTTGAGCAAACCCCTGTAAAAATAATATGGTGTTATAATGTTTATCAGGAAAAATTTAAGGAATATAAAGATGTGATTCAATTTCATGAAGGCATATACGATATTAGATCGTTGGATAATATACATGGTCATAAAATTATTGTATTAGATGATTTAATGCACAAATTGAATTTGGAAATAGCAGAAGCGTTCACAGTTTATTCTCACCATCTAAATATCTCTGTGTTTTTCATAACACAGAATATTTTTCATCAAAGCAAGCATATGCGAAGTGTTTCTTTAAACACACAGTATTTGCTGTTGTTTGGCCAGAGAAGAGACATGAGTCAAATTAATGTATTGGCAACTCAAATGTTTCCCCTTCAAAGGAAAGAGTTCTTAAAAGTATATAAAGAGGTTACTTCGATCCCACACGGTTATTTGATGTGTGAACTTCACCCTAAAAACACGCACAGAGTGTTGCTCCGTACCAACATTCTGCCCTATGAGATAGAAACTGTATACATACCTGAATAATGAGTGCTCTAGTTGCAAAGTATTTACCTCTTATAAAAAAATTTAAAAAGCTGAAACCATCTGAAAAACGTAAACTAATTAGCGAGGATGAGAAATTCATCCAGTGTGTATGTGAAGTCTGTTTAAATCTTATAAAAGGAAATGTTCCTTTAAACAGGCCTCAGAAGGTAAAGCTACGTCGTTATAGAAACATCATTAAAAAACTCTCCCTCAACATTAAAAATCTGAAAAATAAAAAGAAGTTACTACAGCGAGGAGGAGGGGTATTCCTACCATTACTCTTCTCCGTTATAGCTCCACTGATAACTAAGTGGTTGTCCCCATGATGAAGAAGGTTGCTGTACTTCCATATAATGAGTATGAGAAAATGAAGTATAATAATACAGCATCTGTACAGAATTCAGTTCCTCAGATTCAGCATTCACAACCTCTATATGAACAGTTATTACCACGCACTGTGCAAAATCCACAGTCACAGTTTCATCATTCACAACCTCAATATATGCAGATATTACCACACAATGCATTGGCATTACAGCCTCTTTCACTTCAACAACAACAGTTGCACCAACAGAATCCTTATATTGTGAACGATTCATTATCTTTTCAGCAGCCTCTACCTCCCAGCTTATATGATCCTAAAGTTGAACAGATAACCAATTACGAGAAAGAAGTGTACAGGATATTAAATTCAGACATTAACATCCATGAGAAACGCATCTTATACCAAGATGCCATACAAAAATTGATAGATCTTAAAGACTTGCATCTACATCCACCATTACGTTCCCGCTAACCGATGATGTAGATATACCTAATGAAGTAAAACTTGAAGTGAAAAATGAAGATAAATTTAAAAATATCCTGGAGGAGAGCTTACCTATTAGAGTACGTAAATCAGGAATAGCTTTATATAATATTTTAAAAGAACAATTATCTTTGAATGAAGCAGGGCAGATCGTAATTGATGATGAAATAGTTAAAGGTTCAAATATTGTGGATTTGATAGCTGATCTCTCACGTAACTGGAAGAAAGGTCCTGTAAAAGGATGGAATGAGATCAAACAAGAACTTCAGACTATTAATTTTCCCAGAACTTTAATCTTAAATACACAACGATTAGCAGATTTGGATAATATCCCAAAGATGCCAAGACCTGATTCAAGTCCCTCTGGTACTTCTTACGCTTCAGATAAATTTAAACGTGTTACCAGAGGCCGAATAAGAAAAACTTATAATAAACCTATTTGGATTAAATCGTAATTATGTATTATCATATATTTATTTAGTTGTAATGCTTGTATATAAATAAATATGTTATTTTAGACCTTTTTCTTTAACCCTTTTAACTTTATATCACATTTTGGGTCAAATATATATATATATATATATATATATATATATATATATATATATATATATATATATATATATATATATATATTATATATATATATATATATATATATATATATATATAGCGTTTACATGTGGGTCAGTAGCCAACATGGAGGCAAAGGAGGTAGTTGATAAGTATTACTTCAATCTGAGGGAACCAAATAGTTTTGGCGGTTTCACCAGGTTTGCTTTAAGGTATCCTAATATTGAGAAAAAAGAGTTAAAAGCATATTTAGAGGGCGAAGAGGCATTTACTCTACATAAACCTGTAAGAAAAAAATTTCCTACACGGAAAACCATATCTCCACAGCTCGACAGTGTATGGCAATTAGATTTATCGGAAATGATTAAATATAGTTCTTATAATGAAGGATTTCAATACATACTTTTTACTATTGACGTATACTCTAGATACTTGTGGTTGAAGCCCTTAAAAGATAAAAGATCAGTCACAGTTGCCACTGCAGTACTTGAAATTATAGAGGATGAGAGGAGAACACCTAAATCATTCTGGACAGATTCAGGAATGGAATTCAAGGGTCGAGAGTTTCAGGAGCTGACTTGGGAGTATGGTATAAGCTATTACAATACATTTTCCGTAAACAAAGCGGCAATAGTTGAAAGAGTCCAACGTACTATTAAAGAACGCATGCATAGGTACTTTACTAAAATGAATACTTTTAAATATATTGATATACTGGACGATCTAGCTTATTCTTATAACAGATCTTACCATAGAACTATAAAGACAACACCTTTAGAAATGTCAAAAACTAGAGGACGTATGGCGCATATGGGTGAAAAAGAAAACAAAATAAAAGATAATTCAGGAATAAAGGTAAACGATTATGTAAGAGTTTCTCGAACAGAAGAAAGATTCAGAAAGGGGTATGAAGCCGGATGGACTACGGAAGTTTTTAAAGTTCACAATATCCGTCCACTCCGTCGTGATAGTTTAAAGTTATATTACCTGGAAGATTTAGATGGTGAAAAGATAAAAGGAGGATTTTATAAACAAGAAATACAAAAAGTAAGGTTCAACCCTGTAACTCACGAATATAAAATTGAAAAAATATTAGCTACGAGAGGTAAAGGAAAAAATAAGCAGTTACTTGTGAAATGGAGGGGATATCCTGCTAAGTTTAATACTTATATAAAAGCAAGTGAAGTTAAGAATCATTAATCAGTTGTCATTATAATCATGGAGAGTGTAGATCACTTTTATTTAACTCTGCCGTCTTCAGCCTCCTTGGATTTACATCCTGATAATAAACTCTCGGATTTTACAACTGTGCTAATGAATCCTTTACAGCTTAAAAGAGAGGAATACGAAGTAGGATTATGTGAAATGATATTAAATACGGACATAGAAAATTTGCCTCACAATCTATTCTGGATGGGGGTGTACAGAAGTGTAGAATGTGTTGAAACTATATTACAAGTGGAAGATACTCGTTATCTGAAAAGGACTACAATTGCCAAAAAGCTGAATACGACAACATTTGCTACAAAAGAATACTTCTTTGAAGAATTTACTTTGCGGAGGTCATATTTTAAATCGGTGCCTGCTATTTTTAGTCATTTAAACGTTCTCTTTGATATGAGTATTATGTGTAAGGACTTGGTATACAAAACTGAAATGCGTACCTATGAAGATAAAGTAATAATATCTTTAAGTTCAAAAGTAAATGTAAACCTACGAGACCGTGACATGTTTTTTCTCGAACGATCACCATGGCAGCGTAAACATATTCGTAGACGTGATGCTGAGTTGGATATACTTCATGATATCCCTACTATGTTGAAGAGGGTTATACTATCTGTGGAGAATAACCGCATGACTCCACATGAACAAAAAGATGAAGCAGATCGAGTACTGCATTATACATGCACCCCATCCGAGATGCTCAATCATCCAGGTATGGCTTATGTATATACAAATATAATTGATCATCAATATGTAGGTAATACTAAAGCTCCTTTATTAAGAGTAGTATATTTTCCCAAAGAGAGTAAAGTTATAACATTCCCTAATGTTCATTATCTACCTCTGAATAGATCAAATTTTGACTCTGTACGCGTGCATATAAAAGATGTAGAAGGAAATCCTTTTCCCTTTACACACGGTGCATTGTTATGCAAAGTTCATATTAGAAAGAAACAGATGCAGTAATTACAGCATAATGGAATATATAAGAGGTGTAGTCAGATATATTTTTCATTCATTAACATACTCTCACAGTGTAAAGATAGTATAAGAAAGACACTCCTGTAATAATGGACGAAGAAAGGGTATTCAGAGGATCAAAAATGCAGAGGGGGTATGGACTTGGTGGATTTTTTGCCAAGCTATGGAGAAGTGCAAGGCCTCTACTCAGGAGAGGTGGGGAATATATAGGTAAAAAAGCTATAAGAACAGGTTTGCATACTATTCAAGATATTGCTGCAGGAAATAATCCTCGTACAGCACTAAAAAGACGTATCGCCGATGTTTCAGATGAGATGTTGGATGATGTTAAGCGTAAAATAAGGCGTAAAATGTCAGGTCAGGGTCGAGGCACCAAGAAGATTGTCATAAAGAAAAAGACTAAGCGGAAAAAACCTCTAAAGAAAAAATGTATTGATGTATTTGCTATTTAATTACTAACTGATAACTTTTATACGAGGTGTGTATTACTGTATATAAGTAATGTTTTTCATGAAAATGCTCATTATACGACCAGAACTCGCACATGCAAGATGCATTTCCTTCATCCTTCTAGTCCTGATTGTTGTAAGAGTGAATTGGATCTCTTCTCCATGAACCCTACACAGATTAGCGTTAGCGATTCCAACTTTATCAGTATTAATCCTCTGCATTCAATTACCAATACAGATGTTCCTCTAGAGTTCAATATTCCAGGTACTTCTGATCAATACCTAGACCCCTCTAATGTGTTTTTATATGTAAAAACGAAATTCACAAAACCTGATGGTACAGATCTTCCTTCGGGTGATGACCATATAGTATATACAGAATCAAATTTCCTGTATACATGTTTCACCCAGGTTGAAGTATATCTTAACGGAACTTCACTAGGGGCGTCAGCGGCTAATTATCCTTATAGAAGCTATATAGAGCATTTGTTAAATTATTCAGACGACGCTAAACAGTCTCATCTCCAATCATGTGGTTTTTATAGTTTCAAAGATGAAGCTGCACATATAGATAAAGCAGCTAAAGTCATAAATAATACTTATGAATTTTACGGTCGATTAAATGGCGATATCTTCTCTCAAGAAAGACTCATTCTACCATCTGTAGATACTAGAATCATTTTATCACGTTCAAATCCTAAATTTGCTCTTAAAATAAAAAGTAAACCTACTGCAGGACAGTTGGATCTCCAGAACCTGTTTTCAAACTGTTGGAGGCTTATCTCTATGTCAGAAAAGTGAAATTATCACCACAGCGTCATTTGGAAATTGAAAATTCGCTTTTGAATACTACAGCAAAGTACCCTATTAAGAGAGTTGAAACCAAGATATTTAATTTCACTCAAGGATTATCGAGTATCAATATCCCTAACATTGTGAACGGAAATTTACCACAGAAAGTAATAATAGGGATTGTGGAACATGACGCCTACTCTGGGAATTATAAAAAGTCACCCTATAAATTCACACCTTTCGGGCTTAGAGGTATCAGTTTACATGTGAATGGACTTCCTCACGGACGTGATTATGAAATGTTATACAACGGAGACCTATCTCTCTGCACTCGTCCTTTTTACGACTTAATAGCCAATACTGTATCATGTAATGATAGTGGGACAGGCTTAAATCTTGAAGAATACGCAAAGAATAGTAATTTATATGCCTATGATCTCACAGCTGACCTTTCAGCTTGTAACGCCTATCATTTAAACATTTTGAAAAAGGGCACCTTAGGACTAAGTCTCTCTTTTGGATCAAGTCTACAAACACCCATCACTGTAGTGGTCTATCTTGAGCATCCTCAACTCATTGAAATTGACAGAGTACGCAACGTACTTTTGAATTATTAAAGATGAATGAAGAGGAAATAAAATCGGTGTTTAAAAATGAACCTCGCTTTTTAGGAGTGTTCGCCATTAACGAAATAAACTCTGTAAAGTTGGAGAAGGATACCTGCTTGATATTCAATACATTGCCTCGTCACATCACCTCAACAGGACATTGGATTTCCGTTTATAGGGCAAAAAACGATGCTGTTCACATAATTGATTCTTTGAACTTAAAATTTATATTGAATAATCATTATATCACCTTATTTTTAAAATATAATAATGTAAGTTGTGTAAAAACTATGTCTTACCCTGTTCAACCCTTATATTCTAATTTGTGTGGAGTCTATTGTATTTATTTCATTATGTGCTTTTTAAATAATGTATGTTTTAATAAACTTGTAAATATATTTGATGCTAAAAATTTGTATGTCAATGATTTTATAGTTTCTAATTATGTAATAAATGCTTTAAAATGAAAAAATGCGATTTTACTACCCCTAAAACTCGTATATATAAAAAGGTTTTTAATAAAATTTCGTACAATTTTATTAAAATAAAATGTTTATATATCAGACACTGCGTGTGTTTTTCTTACATTACAATTTTTAAATAATAATAAAATAATAAAATAATAATAATAAAAATAATAATAAATAAAAAGTATTAAAACAAAATAAAAAATATAAAAGAAAACATAATGTTAATAAATATATGAGTTAAAGCAGTAAAGCATATGAGTTAAAACAGTAAAGCAGTAAAACATATGAGTTAAAGCAGTAAAACATGAGTTAAAGCAGTAAAGCAGTAAAACAAAAGCATACTAATCCCTTTGGTGTTAGGTAACACCTCTATTGATTTACTGATTTACTGCTTTAAGGTATGTAATGTTAATAAATATATGAGTTAAAGCAGTAAAACATATGAGTTAAAGCAGTAAAACATGAGTTAAAGCAGTAAAGCAGTAAAACAAAAGCATACTAATCCCTTGGGTGTTAGGTAACACCTCTATTGATTTACTGATTTACTGCTTTAAGGTATGTAAAGTATATGTTTTTAATAAAATTTCGTACAATTGTAGTAAAAATGAATGACTCATAGTATATTTGAAAAGAAATTCTTTGAATAGTTTACATTGATATCATATTTTTTGTTCACGCGGAAATATTGCGCCTGCGGGCACACGCGGCGGCGGTAATATTGCGCCTGCGGGCGCACGCGGCGGGCGGGGAATATTGCGCCTGCGGGCGCACGCGGTGGGCGGTTTCGCGACGGTGTTCACCTGCGGACGCGGACTCGGACTCGGAAACGTTTGCGGTCACTGTCTCAACTGTGTAACTCTTTAGATATATATTCTGTCATGCTATAAGTGTTAGAAAAAAGACTAACTCATAGTAGGAAGCATCCTAGCAACTTGTAATATACACCAATCGATTCCTCATACCTTATAACCTAGGGGTAGATACCCATATTAGGGCTATTCGGGGCTCAGGGGAGGCTAGAAAAGGCTTGAAAAAAGTGGCACTCAGTTGGCACTATGTGGCACTCACTTGGCACTCATTGGCACTCACTTGGCACTCATTGGCACTCACTTGGCACTCATTGGCACTCATTGGCACTCACTTGGCACTCGCCTGGCACTCACCAGGCACTCATAGAATACTCATAGAACACTAATAGAACATCACTAGATACTCCTTACGGTGATTGGGAGCCATCAAACTTGAACCATCAATATAGGCACCATCAAAGATGAACCGCCAAAGATGACGTCATCAAAGATGAGTCATCAATAATGCTGAGTCATAAAAATTGAGCCATGGAAGACCAAAGGGTTGGTAGTGTGTTTGTACATGTGTGTGTAAGTAAATCTGTGTGCGTAAGTAAATCTGTGTGAGTGTAAGTAAATCTGTGTGTGTGTGTGTGTGTGTAAGTAAATCTGTGTGTGTGTAAGTAAATCTGTGTGTGAGTGTAAGTAAATCTGTGTGAGTGTAAGTAAATCTGCGTGTGTAAGTAAATCTGTGTGTGAGTGTAAGTAAATCTGTGTGTGTGTGTGTGTGTGTGTGTGTGTGTGTGTGTGTGTAGGTGTTCAAGTTAGGATAGATCCATACATACGTTCAAGTTAGGAACGAAATATGTGACGGGTGGGCCACGAGTGGGCAAAAAATTAGCGTGGGCCAAAATTGACCCATGGTATCTGGCAAGCTTTGGAGAAAAGGTCAAGGACAAAAAAGGTAAAGACATCAAAAAATAGGGCTAAGCCCCTAAAGGGTGGCCAAAAATTAGGGTGGGCCAAAATTGACCCATGGAAGACCAAAGGGTTGGTCGAAAAATTACGTACAACGGTTGCTGACGCAACCGTTTGGCGCAACCCTTCTTCGAAGGGTTGCAAAAAATTAGGGTTGCCAAAAAATTAGGGTTGCCAAAAAATTAGGGTTGCCAAAAAATTAGGGTTGCCAAAAATTTGGGTGCCCAAAAATGACCCATGGAAGACCAAAAGGCCAAGGTCAGGTAAAAATTCGAGCTCCAAAAAAGGTCGCGGTCAAAAAAAGGTCAAAAAGGTCAAGGCAGGTACGTCGTGCAGTTTCACTGTCCTACTACTGATATGATGGTGCAGCAGCGATGAAGAAAAGATTTGGAGGTGTTCAAGCTGTCGATAATATACAGTGCCATTGTATGTTGGTTCAGTGCTGTTTGGATTCATGTGCAACACAACACATTAGAAACTTTATTGGCGCAGTGAAAAGAACTGGGCTCTATTTTAGGTAACTAAGGCGAACACTTATTTTAATAGAAAAAAATGGGAAGGATTTTCCATCAGACAAAATGGACAAATCTAACAGTATTGTATGAAACAAGGTAGGTGGAAAGTTAAGATGGGCTGTTCGAATTAAAGAATCTTTTTTAAAGAAAGTTGAAGCTTTAGAGGAGTTTGAGATGGATCAAAATTAGGGTTGGAAAAAAACCATGGTTTTTTTAAAAAAAACCAAAACCATTGGTTTTTTTAAATAAACCAAATAAACCAATGGTTTTTTTGTTTTTTTTGGTTTTTATGCTATTTTGATGGTTTTAATGTGGTTTTTATTGGTTTTAATAGATTTTAAAGGCAAAAATCACTACTGGAAACTGTTATACACATGTGCTAACACATATTTTAAAATTCCTTGATAAATTTTATTTAGATTCTTAAATTTCAAATTTTCTTGATAACTGTAAACTGGTATAAAATTATTATTATTTTTTGAGTTTTACATAAACTCATAAAGTAAAAAATAAGAGGGTATATTATAATATATAAACTCTATCTGAAAAAAAGGTTATACTTTATTATTTTACCAAAAAAAAAAAAAACAAAACAAAAAAAAAACGCATAAAGAAAAGTTTATTCAAATTAACCTATAATGATATACAAATGAATTCTTATTTACCTTTATATTTGAATACTAGGAATATATATATATATATATTAGTGATGGACCGGATGTCAAAATTTGACTGTTTGCGGATGCGGATGCGGATGCGGATCTTAAAGAAGAGGAGGATGCGGATGCGGATGCGGATGCGGATCTTAAAAAAGATGAGGATGAGGATGCGGATGTTTACTCTTTGAAGTTTGAATTAAAAATTATATATATATATATATATATATATATATATATATATATATATATATATATATATATATATATATATATATATATATATATATATATATATATATATTACAGCTGTCACCACCACTCACGGGCAGAGCCCTATTCAGGGAGGGGGTGTTGCACGCCAAAATTTCATCCGCTAGCGCAAATTACGCAGATGAGCACAGACGCAGGCTTTAAAGTGAGGGAGATTAAATTCAGCAGGAAACACAGAAGATGGAAGAGAATTCCACAAAACAGAGGTGGCAGGAAAGAAGGAAGCACCGCAGCGAACTAGCCTGGAGTTACCAATATCTACACAAAACTCGTGCACAGACACAGCACCCCTTGTGCTACGAGGGCGTCGTAAAGGTGGTGGTACGTGAGTGGTAAGTTCCCTCGAACACCTGTCGCTGCGGTACCTATAGAAAAGAGATAAATCGCGCCGCAAAGATAGAGGGTCAAGTGAACTGGAAAGTACAGAACAGTTTATAAGCCTTTTGGCCTTTGACTCGACCCTATCCAAAAGCCGGGTGAAACCAGAGCCCCCCCAGATATGAGAGCAGTACTCCATACATGAGACCCTTGTATAGCTGGAGTAACTGAGAAGAGAAAAAAAGTCTCGCAGTCTAAACAGAACTCCCAGTTTCTATGAGGCCGCCCTAGCAACCGTTGTGATGTGAGGTTTCCAAGACATTTTTTTGTTTATGTTAAGGCGAAGGATGTTTATATTGTCAACAGGAGAGACGAGAGAACCGTCGAAAGATATAGGAAAGTTAGGTGTTAGAGAGGGAGATTTGTAGAAGTTGAGTTTTTAAAAAATTGAATTTCACAAGGTTGAGACGACCCCAATCGGAAATTCTATCCAGATCAGCGAGAATAGAATGGAAGGTTAAGACGAGGCAATTCTAGAAGTAAAAGAAGGAGTAGAATTGAAATGAGTTGAAGAGCGAAGGGTCGAGTCATCGACATATGAGTGGATAGAGGTAGATGTGCAGGTGAGAAGATCATTAATGAAAAGTAAGAATAAAGTAGGATAAGACAGAACCCTGAGGATTACCACTATTGACAGAAGAAATAAAATAAGAAGTCGCTCCATCAACCACAGCCGATATTGAGCGATTTGAAAGAAAGCTAGACAAAAGAGAAGGAGGAAACCCAAAGAATTGGAGCTTGGAGCAGTGACGCGTGCCATACCCAGTCAAATGCTTTGGATATGTCAAGCGCCACCACGCAAGTCTCCCAGTAGTTCCTAAGAGCGGAAAACCATAAATCGGTTAAATAGGAAAGTATATCGCCAGTAGACCTTGAACGCCGAAAGCCGTACTGGCGATCAGAGAAGAGAATGAGATTCCAGATGGTCTAAGAAGTGAGAGAGAAAGGTTTCAAAGATCTTAGATAGAATACAAGTGAGAGCTAACTATAGGAGGGCGATAGTTAAGAAGGATCAGAGCCTTCCTTTTTCAGATAGGTTGGACATGTGCGATGCTTCCAACACTGAAGGAAGATGCTAGTATTGAGACATAGAAAATATAGTTGAACGAGGGCGGGGTCAGCACGTAAGCACATTCCTCAAAACTCGGGGAGGAATGCCATCCGAGCCACCCGCCTTCCTAACGTTCATAGATCTCAGGAGCCCATGCACCAGATCAAGTGTGATCTCAGGCAAAGACATAGGACACCTGAGAGGAGAAGGAGGAGGAGGAATGCCAGAATCGTCCAGGGTTGAGTTAGAGGAAAATAGGAGGCCGAAGAGATTGGTCTTTTCAGTTGGAAACATAGCAAAAGAGAAATCAGATCGAATAAGAGGAGGAAAGGATGATCTACAGAAGTTGTTAGAGATGTTTTTGGCAAGAGGCCAGAAAGATTTGTCATTAGGAGAACCAAGAAGGTTAGCGCACTTTCGTTTGATGAAAGCCCGCTTTGCTCGTCGAAGAGTATCCCTGCAACGATTTACATATATATATATATATATATATATATATATATATATAACTATAATAAATATATATATATATATATATATATATATATATATATATATATATATTTTATTTATATATATATATATATATATATATATATATATATATAAATATATATATAAATATATATATATATATATATATATAAACTCTACTATATATATATATATATATATATATATATATATATATATATATATATATATATATATATATATATATATATATATATATATATATATATATATATATATATATATATATATATATACAGAAATCGAAATTCAAAATTACAATTATTCCCATAAACTCCCATGATAAAGATGCCAAATAATATTTATTTTATATGCATTTAATCAAATGTAGAAAACATCCGCAACATCCTCATTTTTCAAAAGAGGATGCGGATGCGGATGCGGATGTGCCGTTAAGTGAGGATGCGGATGCGGATGCGGATGCGGATGTCAATTTAGGTGCGGATGTTCCGCAAATGCGGATGCGGATGCGGATGTCATGTCCATCACTAATATATATATATATATATATATATATATATAATTTATCCATGTGTTTCTTTAAATCTAGCTTTTATTACATACCTGCAGATATATATTTGTGTTTTGATGTCTGTTTATCTATATGACTATATATATATATATATATATATATATATATATATATATATATATATATATATATATATATATATATATATATATATATATATATATATATAGATATATAACTAGAGAAGAGAGAGAGAGAGAGAGAGAGAGAGAGAGATTCATCATTAAAAGTCGAAACTGAAATTATCATTAAGAATTTTATACAAAAAAACTAATTTCCCTGCTTTAGCTGTTCCCAACCTATTTCTAATGTTGCTGTGCACAAGTCCAAAAGTTGAAAATACCCTTTCAACATTAGCAGTTGATGAAGTTGCTGACAATATGCTTATTATTTTATATATGACCTTCTCATCTAATTTTTCTTTGAGAGATCTGTACCAAGATGAA
>JABUQX010135567.1:30000-36211 GCA_015478945.1 Trachelipus rathkii
TTTAAAAGGTTGCAAGAAGTTCAAGAAGAAAAGAATTCATCTGAACATATTGTAAGTGGTGAAACTACAACTATCCCCATTACTACCTTCTCAAGTCATTTTCAGAAAGAAAATGAGTATGAAAAGCTTCTAGATATTGAAGAGTTTAGTCGAAAGCTTTGACTGGTTCAAGAAAAATGTCAAGGTTCTTCCTCATCCTAGTACACAATATTCCATAATTTCTCTGCTGCACTGAAAGAAGTTGGAAAAAATTGATACAACTTAGAAGCTTAAATTAGAAGAGGCCATCGATAAGTATCCAGACATTGTACAAGAAGCTGCAATTGCTGTTACTGATCTACATCCAAAGCAAGTTAGCGTTGAACGGCTTTTTCTGCTCTTAGCATTATAAAATCAGACCTAAGAGAAAAAATGAAGGAGGACCTGGCAGATGCTATTCTATTTTTAAGAACTAATACATTCATTGAGTAGATGACACTAGATGTAAGTTCATGAAGCAGTTTATATATAAATATATATATATATATAGTATATATAGATATATATATAGTATAGATGTACAATATATGTGTGTTTATGTAATTTATATATATATATATATATATATATATATATATATTATATATATATATATATCCATATATATATATATATAGTCTGTGGTAGGTTTCGTGGTGTGAAGACGTGCTTGAATGTTGTGCTCTCAGTGAAATAATTGTATCCTTTATTTATTGTGTTTATGTATTGCTGTGTTTAATTGGAAGTGTGTATGTTTTTCAAACTTTTTTTTTTTATTTATTTAGAATTTTATTAAATCTTAATACTTTAGTACCATTTTTTCCTTTTTAGTAAAGTTTTGCGTATAAGGTTTTTAAAAGATAAGTACTAGTTTTACTTTGTCTTTCTTTTTTCTTTTTTTTCAAACATCTTACTCTTGTAGACTAAAAATTTTCCTTTTAATGAATTTGTCTTCACAGTGGTTTTAAAAATTTTGATTTTTATTAATTTTGGCACTTTAACTTTTAAATTTAGGGTTTTAATGTTAAATCAATTTTATTTACTTTTTTTTTTTTTTATTATTCGGCGAATTTATAGGGGTGCAAGTGAGCGTTAGTGTTTTTAACTTTAGGATTTTTCATATTTTTTACATATTTACTGTAAATACGATTTTAGCTTTTTAGCATTTACGGTTTTAAATTTAGGTATTAGTTTATTAATAATTTTAACCTGATTTTACGTTTTGTCTGTTTTTATTTTTTTTGTTTTGTCTTGTTTGTTTTGTGGTTTTTGTATGTGCATGCAAGATGGCAGATTTGCACCGACGCGGGCTTACTATCGACCTTACTAACATCCGTGGCTTGGCAATCTAACTCTGCATTCGTGGAATACCACCTCTCTAAACTCTAATCCTAACCTTTTGCTCCTGTATGAGACCAGATGGGGCTAGGATTCCCCACCACTAACTCGCTTAATATAGTCCACTATAACCTTAATTTCATACTTTCCGTCTAAAGGGTGGAGTAAGTGTATGTGACTATGTTAACATAAACACTCGCCGTAACACGTCTGCGAGAATCTCGAATCTCCCAACTTCGATGTTCTGTGGCTTAAATCTTTCTTCCTTCTACTTCAATAATCTTGTGCTTTTCTGCTACTGTTCTCCTAGCAGAACAGATTTTCACGCCTTTTTTGAATACCTTATTCCTACTTCTCACGAGACTGTTACAGTATATATATATATAGAGATATATACATTTAGGGGGGGAATTTTTCCAAATGTACAACACTGAACTGGTATGGGTTCCTCTCAACACTGATTAGGTGGGGAAGGAGGCAATCATTTAGCATTTCTCAACGATCTGGAGCAACTAATTAAAGAACCCACACACATTCCGGATCGTCCCAACCAATTCTTGGGACACACTTGACCTATGTTTCACCACTAGTCCCTCTCTCTATATAAATACACAACCTTCGCTCCTATTGGTAAATCTGACCACAACCTTATAATATATATATATTATATATATATATATAGCTTCCATCCTGCCTACGGCGTTTTTTTCTGGCACTTAGATGGGAGATATAGAGAGGGCTTGCGTTTGCTTCTACGGCTAACTATAATTGGAGTGACTGCTTTGTCTCTGTTGACGCTTCAACTGCTTCTGCCGATAAGGTGGAGCTGTAATCGTTGATGGGATGAGTAGGTTATATATATATAGATTATATATATATATACATAATCCATGGTCCTCGGAATAGATAGATATAGTTCTCTCTATGGCATCCAGGCTAGAAACAGTGCGTTAAGAGAGATAGAGATATCTCAGTTCTCCATTCCACTACTTGCTATTTTCATTCTGACTAGAAAATCGTTTGGCAGGGATACATCCTTGACGAGCAAAGCGGGCTTTCATCAAACGAAGTGCGCTAACCTCCTTGGTTCTCCTACTCACAAATCTTTCTGGGCTCTTGCCAAAAACATCCTCTAACACTATTAGTATATGATCTTTCCTCTATTATATAGATAATAGATGGTTCTGTGCTAATTCCCTCCAACTGAAGGTCTCTTCGGCACTCCTTATTTCTCATACTCACCTGGACGATTCTGGCATTCCTCATAATACCATATAATATATATAGGTGTCCTAATGATATATTAGATAGATAGATTTCATTCGATAGAGAGATATAGATAGAGAGATAGATATACGAACGTTAGGAAGGCGGGTGGGCCGGAATGGCATTCCTAAGATTTTGAGGGGTGTGCTTCGTGCTATCACACCCGCCTCGTTCAAACTATATTCTCTATTCTCAATACTAGCTTCCTCAGTGTTGGAAGCAAGCACATTTCAACCTGTTCCGAAAAAAGGAAGCCGTCTGATCCTTCTACTATCGCCCTATAGCTCTACTTGTATCTATCTAAGATCTTTGAAAACCCTTCTCACTCTCATTTCTTAGATCATCTGGAATCTCATTCATTCTTTCCGATCGCCAGTACCGCTTTCGGCGCCCGAGGTCTACTGGCGATATACTTATATATAGATAATATATATAGATTTATGGTTTTTCCGCCCTTAGGAACTACAGAGAGATAAGAGAGTGGCGCTTGACATATCCAAAGCATTTGAGACGGGTATGCACGCCCGTCCTGGCTCAATATACTTTGGTTTCCTCTTCCTCTTTGTTAATTATGTCTAGCTTTCTTTCAATCGCTCAATTTAGCTGTTTATATACTACGAGACAGACGCATCTATCATCTTCTTTTCTGGTCAATAGTGTGTTTCCTCAGGGTTTTCTTATCTCCTACTTTATTCCCTCTTTTCATTAATGTTTCTCACCTGCCATCTAACTCTATCCATCCATATGCCGATGACTCGACCCTTCATACATCTACTCATTTCAAATCTGCTCATTCTTTTACTTCTAGAATTGCCTCTCGTCTTAATATTTCCGATTCTACTCCAGCTGATCTGGATAGAATTTCGGGTGGGGTCGTCTGAACCTTGTGAATTCAATTCTTTTAAATATATATAACAATCTCCGCTCCTAAGACACTTCTAATTTTCCCTATCTCTTTTCGAATAGGATTCTCCGTCTCTCCTGTCGACAATATAAACTCCTTGGCCTTAACATAAACAAAACAATGTCTTGGAAACCTACATCAACAAGGTTGCTAAGAGAGAGATAGGAAAGCTGGGAGTTTGGTTTAGACTTGCGAGACTTTTTTTCCTCTTCACAGTTACTGCAGTTATACAAGGGGCTCATCCGCCCTTGTATGCGAGTACTAATGCTCTCATATCTGGGGGGCTCAGGTTTCACCCGGCTTTTGGATAGGGTCGTCAAAGGCAAAAAGACTTATCAACTGTCCTCTGTTCTTTCTAGTTCCCTTGACCCTCTATAATGCTTTGCGGCGCGATGTTGGTGCTTTATCTTTTCTATAGGTACGGTAGCGGCAGTGCTCGAGGGAACTTTCCCACTCGCGTGCACCACGCTTAGAAACGCCTCGATAGGACAAGGGGTGCTGATGGTCGGCACATCGAGTTCTTGTGTTGATATCCAGCACCAACTCCAGATAGTTCGCATGCGGTGCCTTTCCTTCTTTCTACGATCTGTTCTGTTGAATTCTCTTCTATTTCTGATGTTTCCTACTCAATTTCATCTCCCTCACTTTAAAGCCGCGTCTGTGCTCATCTGCTAGTTTGTGTTAGTTGAATTTTTGTTGTTTTTAACACCCCCTCCTTGATAGGGCATGTGCCCGTGAGCGGTGGTGATAACCGTAAAAAAAAAAAAAAAAAAAATAAAATAACTATATATATATATATATAATATAGATATATATATATATTATATATAATATTATATATATAATATATATATATATATATATATATAATAATATATAATATATATATATATATGATATATATATTATATATATTTACTTAATCTATTATATATAATATATATTATACATGGGCGGTAGGCAGGAATCATCATTTAGGGGGGGGGCAAGGTGAGTTATATATATATATATTATATATCTAATAATATATTATATATATATATATATATATTACTAATATTTATATATTTATTATATATATATATATAATAATATATATATATCAGCTTATCGACGAAACTGCTAATCGAATACTGAGAGTTCCAGCGGAGATACTGTCAGAAGAAACTAGCTGTATAAAAAGCACACAGCTAGTTGACTTCAAGCCAATATGAAAACGAAAACACATTAAAACTATAAAAAAATGTATGTTTATAATACGTTAGTAATTAGTAATTACTCCTTCAGTTTTTCTACTAAATAAACCTTATTGAGTCTGGGCAAACAAAATAAAGTTTCGTTTTTTATTTCTTTCCAAAATTTCGGGTGGGGCAAGTGCCCCCTTTGCACCCTGCCTACGCCCATATATATATATATATATATATTATATATATTATATATATATATTATATAATATATATATATATATATATATATAACGCGCCATCTCGCACTGAGCCCTCAATTATAGAATTTCTGGCGAAGAAGAACATTCAAGTACTTCCACATCCTTCATACAGCCCAGATCTAGCTCCGTGCGATTTCTACCCCTCTTCCCTAAGTTGAAATGAAGTTGTAGGGTCATCATTTGTCGATGGAAAACATAAAAAATACTGTAACACGTGACTACACACACACTTCTGGAAAATGATTCGTACTGCTATGAAAATGAAGAAACATTGGAAGCCGCCGTGTAACCTGCAACAGGGTCATACTTAACTTTGAAGGAAGATAGCTTGTAATTTTCAGGTAAGTCAATACATTAATTAATGCGACATCAATACACTTACTTTTGGGATAATATATATATTTATATTACATACTAATATATATATATCATATATATATTTATATATTATATATATATATATAATATATATATATATATTATTGATAAAATAACCCCCTTAAGTAATTTCACACCGCTGGGATTGAACCTGGGCCTAGCAGATGCGTTAGTGTTTGACGACTACGCCACGATGGACTAAAAGAGAACGCGAGAAATGTTCCTGTAGTGAATATATGCGGCGTAGTCGTCAAACACTTACGCGGCGCGCTCTTCCCGTCCACACTCAGACGTAGGGTCAAACAGAGCACCGCACAGAGGGAAATACTTATTAACCGGGAAATATAATGTATTGATAAGATAACTGCTCATCCTTCTACACTTACCGCAGTGTGATAGGTATTGATAAAAATAACCCTTAAGTAATTTCACCCTGCTGGATGAACCTGGGCCTTAGCAGGTGACCGCGTAAGTGTTGACGACTACGCACAGATGTACTCAAAGAATGAATGCGGAAATGTTCCTGTTTAGTGAATATTTCAACCACATCAGGAACCCACACGCGCTCTTTCCGTCCACGCTCGGGCCGTAGTGTTTACGCGTTTGGTTTGTATTCATTGTCAAGAAAATATTTGATGTGAACAGTGTATGTAATAAATCGTTTGTTAATCGTCGATTTGCATCTTTGTACAGCACGTTTCGATCTCAACATCTACTTTGCATGCTTTATTGTGAAACTTTGTGATAAGAAACAGACGTTGGCTACTCAAAGCGTTGTGCTTTTTCCTTTGCGAGGATATTTTTTTATGAAACTTGCTTTTTTATTGCATAGAAAATATATATATATATATATATAGTAT
>JABUQX010135568.1:0-2500 GCA_015478945.1 Trachelipus rathkii
GAGGGGGTGTTCCACGATGCAGAGTTAGATTGTAAGCCATGGATGTTAGTAAAGTCGATAGTAAGCTCCGCGCCTGTGCAAATCTGCTATATTACGCACACATCCACCACAAAACAAACAACAGACAAAAACAAACAGGCGAAAAAAACAAACAAAATCGTGAAGTCAGGTTAAAATTGATCACACACTAAAACCTATATTTAAAACCGTAAATGTTAAAAACTAAAATCGTATTTATTTTAAATATGTAAAATATGAAAAATCTTAAAGTTAAAAAACACTAACACTCTCATACACCCCTAAACATTCACGAATAAAAAAAGTAAAAATAAAAAAATGTAAAATGTAAAAAATCTTAAAGTTAAAAACACTAACACTCTTATACACCCCTACAAATTCACGAATAAAGAATAATTCATTTCTCTTTTCGTAGATGGTGATTACTGCTGTCTTCAGGGGAGTGTAGCTTGAACATCGAATTCTGCAGATGAGATACGATCCACGACATCTGTTGGGAGCTGGAAGAGAGCGTGGAAGTACTTCGTCTTCTCCGAAGTAATTTTTCCAAGGTGAAACTGTGCCTCTGAGACTCTGAACCAGGTTAGAACGGAAGTCTCGGAAAACACTTGAGGTTTTACCTTGATCTAGGGCGATGGTCTCACCTTCTTCTGGTGGGGGCTGCGTTTGTTCGTCGTCAGAAGGCATCGTTTTCTACCTCTGTAGGGGTATTCTTCCTGAAGTCTTGAGAGAGTGATCTTTTGTTTAATAATAGATTTTAAAAATTCTTTATTACAGCTTCCCGCAAACATATGGTCTGGCTAAAAAGTATAGCTAACTGAAGAAGAGTACTGATACCAATCGGATCGGACGTGAGTCGTTCGGTTTCCATATGCAACTGATGGCCTTCCGGACTTGTCTCATTTGCCACGAAAAACTCGCACACAATAAGAAATCAAATTTAGAGAGACACTTCACTAAAAAACATACTCAGTTTGCTAGTAAATATCCAGCCGGCGAAGAACGAAAAAAGCTGTCGACGAGCTCAAAAACAAAAACAGCAATCAAGTTCCATGTTAAGTAACTGGACGCAATCTGCAAATAATGTTAATCTGGCAAGCTGCGGTATCACTAGAAATTGCAAAAATTCAAAACCATTCACAGATGGTGAGTATGTCAAAGATTATCTGAAGAACTGTTTCGTGATTTCAAAAACAAACCAGAAATCTTGAAAAAATCAAAGATTTGCCACTATCCGCTAAAACAGTACAAGATAGAATAGCTAAAATATCTTCAAATGTAACATATTTGCAGGTGGAAGATATTCAACTTTCTTCTGCCTTATCACTTGCTATAGATGAGTCTTTGCGACATAAAAGACACGGCACAAGTTGCCCTTTTTGTCAAGTATATGTCTTCCCAAGGTCCAAAAGAAGAACTTCTAGGATTGCTACTGCCTCATTTCTCTCCTCCTTCTTCTTCAGTGATAATGATAAATGAGGGTAAGACTCATGGTTGGCGATTTCATCAAATGACACTATAAATGATACACATATGTTCACAAAGAATGCTCTTTGACTGTACAATTCACTTGTAATTCACAAAAATTATTTCTGCTGACATCTTCTGAACGCACCCTCTCCAGGTTTACAAATGAGCCTGTTGAAGGCCATGCAGGATAGTCCATTATCTGGGTGCACAGAGTGCTGATTTTTCTTAGCTCAGTCCTATTTTTTGAGCCTTGAAATGAAAATTGTGATAATTTTTCTGTTCAAGTGAAGTGGATGAAATTTTCATGGGAAGATGCATCTTTTACTTAGATAATTTTGTGTATACCAAAAGAAATTTTAAAAAATTTTGAAAATTTTTTTGGAAAATTTGTTCTTAAGAAAAATCCCAAACTAATTCATATACAAAGAAATAATCTAAGTAAAAATTGCATCCCTCCCGACTACATAAGCCCTGAAAATTTCATTCACTTCTCCCAGAACAAAAAAATTTATCGCAATTTTTCATTTCAAAATTCAAAAAAAAATGGGTTTGGAAATTGGTGGACGCTGAGCACAAAACTCAAAAAATCGAAAAAGTACCTCTCTACTTTTTTAGATAATGGACCTATCTATGCATATTTCAAGTTTGAAGTCATTTTGTAAAAAATTCTGGAAGTTGCATACAAAAATGTCAGAAACATGAATTTTCATGAATTTTTAAAAATTGAAAATTCTGAAAGAATGACTACAGTCACAGAAAAACACCGGAAATCAACGTTTTAGAGGGCAAAAAAAGCTACATTTTGGTGTTTATATAGTCAAAATCGGCCGAAAATTCCGAATTTTATGTCCATTTTTAGGTGGGGTGAAAATGGGGGCCAGCCCCAGCCCAAAATTGGATCTTGCCCTTCATTGAAGACAATAAGGTCGATTTAAATAAAATCGTTTCAATAGCAACTAATGGAGCCAGAAGTATGACAGGAAAAAATAAAGGGGCAACAACGATTCTTCAG
>JABUQX010135568.1:7500-14623 GCA_015478945.1 Trachelipus rathkii
GTTAATTTATATAATCAAAATTTTTTTTTGGTATTTAGCATGGTAAAGTTTTATTATGAAGGAAATGCCTAATATTTTTTTATAATAATTATGTTCGGAAATGCCATAAAGGGGAGGAGACTATTTAAAAAAGAATACAATTGTTGTTTGTTATGAACCAATCACAGCATTGCTTACAGTTCGGCGTAGGCAAATGAAGGCATGTCCTTCCTTCAAAAAGTCGTTGAAAATTTTGATTTTTGAAGAGCATATGTGCAATTTGTCCGATAATTTCCCTATCTATCTGACTTAATGCATGTTAATATATTTTTACTGTGGGTAGGCTTCTGGCAACCCTTTGGCTGTCCCATGTTTGTGCACAAGCTTGCCTAGCAATGTAACCTCTGGCCAGGAGAAGAAAAAAATCTACAAGCAATAAAAGATTAAAGCCGTTTTCGTTTGTATTTTTGCTTATGAAACGTAAGAAATGTTTGTGTTTGCGTTCGTTTTTGTCAAACTTAGCGCAAAATTTTAAAGTATGCTCACCAAATGCAAGGAGTTTCCTTAATTCTGTAAGGTTGCTATTTCCAGTGCTTGCCGAATTTAGCCCGTTCTTACGAAAAAATGTAAACAACCAAAATGGCGGCGTGATAGGCCCGCTTGAGATGATGATTGTTTCATTCACTAAAATAGTCTTAAATCCAATTTCTTCCAAATCGATAAACTCCATCACAATAGTTGATCAATTATTCGTATTATTTCCATTTGTTATTTTGTTAGATTTTGTTTATTCTAAAACTACGTGCTCCATCTCAATAGCGGATTCCAATTGTTTGTAAACAAAAGTAACGTGGGAAATCATGATCATTTATGCACGAAATTTGTGCTAAAACTGGGGAAGCATTTAAAAGACATAAAGACATAAAGAATATAGAGACAGTAAAAAGCCACATGGGCCTATCGAGACTGTCCCAGTCAACCCACTACCCAAACATGCTCATGCAAATCCATAAAGCACCCTAGGGCTTGTCAATTTGTTGTAACTACAAATCCACCAATTTGGCTTAGTCAAAACTAATGATATATAAAATAGTGACACCCAAACCATCCATATGCATTAATAACTAAGTTATGGTAACATGCCATCTAACTATAACTATATCACAACTAAAAACCTGCCAATTTGGCTTTGTCAATATATTATATGATTCCCAACCCATCCATAAACGAATCTAACCCTTTCTTAAATGTTGCAATCGAGTCACAACAACCTCCTCTGGCAGACTATTCCAAAATTTAACAACCCTATTACTGATGCATGCTTTCTTATATCAAGATGGCATGCTTTCTTCTAATTTTTTTTATTATGCCCCCTGGTCACCTGTCCATGTTCTACCTTGAAAAATTAATTGGGTCTCTGTATTATCATTAGATGTAAATATTTTGTAGACTTGTATCAATGTCCCTCTGAGAAATGCCTTTCTACAAAAACATTCCTAACTCCTTCAGCTCTCCTCAATAGCTCTTACCCTCAAAACCCAGAAATCATGCCTTGTTGCTCTAACGTTGACTCTCTCTAGCATATTAAGTCTTTCTTTAAATAGGGAAACCCAAACTTGTGCACAAATACTCTATTACTGGCAATAACATGCTAATTATACGTTTACTTATTACTTCCCTTTGCCTCTTGTAAACAACAATTGCGATTTATTATACCAGCATCTTATTAGATTTATTTCTAGCTTCCAAACACTGATTAGCTAATTTCAAATTACTGCTTATAATCACACCTAATCTTTTTTTCTTGGTCCACAGACCTCAAGCCAATCCCCATTCAAATTGTAGTTAAAACTTTATTTAAGTAACCTAGGTGAAGAACCTGACACTTTTTACTATTAAAATTCAATTGCCACTTATATGTCGACCGAAAGTTTATCAAGATCATTTTGATCTTTATGCATCCTTACTATTCCTAACTGAGGTGGCCCCTTTAGTATCATCTGCAAACTTAGAAACCTTGCATTTAGTCCCTGGTCTAAATCATTTATATAATATGAGGAACAATAGTGCCCAGCACTGAACCCTGTGGGACACCACTCTTCAACATTTCCCATGATGATTTTTTCCCATTTAAGTTGTAAAGTTTTCTATTTCGCAACGCAACTCTTTAATCAACGCATGTACCATCCACCTATACCACATTGCAAATAACGTTTTCATCAGCCTTATGTGGGGAAGCCTTATCAAAAGCTTTACTAAAGCTAAATATATAATATCAACTGGATCTCATCATCGATACAGTCAGTAATGTATTCCATAAAATTCTAAAAGGTTTGTCTGACATGAGCTTACCCTTTCTAAAACATGCTGGGATTCATACAGTATCTTGTTATCTCTAAATTATTTCTCTATATGAACTTTCAGTAACTTTTCCAGAACCCTTTACAACCAGAATGTTAAGCTAACTGGCCTTAATTTCCCAAATCTTCCTTACTACCTTCTTATAAATAGGCAACAACAATATGACCATTTCCAGTCATTCTGGTACTCACCAAATGCTATAGATCGCTTAAAATCAAATACAGTGCCTTTGCAATGCTGGTATACTACCCTCCTTCAATCACCATATAATAACCATCAGGGCCTGCAGCTTTACTGGTCAATATGATCTAATAAACGTTTATTATCTTTTACATCATTCAAATTCTGTAAGTGTATTTGTTACATGCAATACAAGAACTATAGTCTCCAAACTATTATCTAATTTTTCCTCAGTAAACACTGAAGCAAAATAAGCATTGAAAATGTTGCCCAACTCCTTATCTAAATCTAAATTTTCCTCAATTTTAATTGGACCAATCGTCCTATCTTACTTTTAAATTTATAAAAGCTAAAAAAACTTCTTCGATTCTTATTACTATTCCTTGCTAAATTTTTTTCTGCCTCTTGTCTTTCTTATTGATTGGTTAGTTTATTTCTATTTTTTCCCTATAATTTTCTACATCTTTCTCCCTATTACTACCTTTGAATATTTTAAAAACCGATAAGCTTTTCATTAATTTCTCTCTTATCTCTCTATTCCACCAAACAGGTTTCTCTTCTGCCACCCTAATGGGTTATCTTTAAAACATAACTGACTGAATATTCGTTAAAATTTGCTTAAAATGTTTCCCATGATAAAACACTTTTGATCTTTAAACTCCTTAACTCAGTCAATCTAACAAAGCATCTCTAAATTAAGTAAAATCACCATTTTGGAATCTAAGATCTTTTCCTTATTTTCTTGCATTTTGGGCCCAGATATCACATTAAAGTTAAATCTAATATTATGGTCACTAATTCCTAAATTCTCTTCAACTCTAACATCCTCCACAATTCTTTCATTGTTAGTTAATATTAAGTCTAGTAGTGCCTCGTATTTTGTGGGTTCTTGGACCATCTTGGGTCAAAAAGTTATCTAGTATACAATTTATAAATAGAAAACTTTGTTCCACAATAGACAAGGAATCCCACTGAATGCCAGTAAAATTAAATTCTCTCATTATGACTATACCTTTTTATTTATTGTGGCATGTCTTGATTCCTTTCACTATTTCCACATCTAATTCTTGACTATGGACAGGTCTATAAATAAAATGATCCAATTTTATATGATTTATTATGTATTGTATAAGAATTCTACCACACCGATTCATATCATTCATTTTAAAGTCAGTCATTAACAGATTGAATATTGCTTTTTACATAAAGTGCCACATCACCACCCTTGTTTCCTTTATCCTGATATAAATAAAATTAATATCCGTCTATTTCATATTCCTGAAGGAGTCTCCCATATAATTCTTCATTAACCCATGCCTCAGTTATGCAAATAATGTCTAGATTCTCATTTAATATATTTATTAATAAGCTCATCTTTTTTATTTCTAAGGCTATGAGCATTTGTGTAAAACATTTGATAATCGAAATGCTGTTATTTTTATTATCATCATCATTATTTTGAACATGTACGAACACTTAGCTTTATTTATTTCCCCACTATTATAGTTACCAATGCTATATTATTTGTATCTAGATTTAGCCAACACCCAACTTTACCTAGTTTTTTTGCTAACAACAAGTTTCCAAACTGGTACTGAAAAGCTCAAAACGCCTTTACAACTCAAGTGAACTCCATCTGCCTTGCAAAAAGATCTTCATCAGAAATTCTTCCACAAATCATAATTCCTAAAATTTTCTGAAAAACATAATTTCTAACCCTTTCATTTACAAACTAAAGCCTACTCCCCATTCCTGACCTGCACCTAACCTAAGTAAAATCCCAGAAATCATGCATCTTCTTCCACTAGCTTTCCACTTAAAAATAAAGTCTATTAATCTCTATTAATTCCTTCTGACCTTCTATGTCCTAGCTATAGATCATTTTGTCCCCACAACAATCACATCTGAATCAAAATTTGTAGAATCAATCTCTCTATCTATCTATCCACGAAATATCACTCACTCTGGCAAATGATAACATACTCTCAATCGTTTCTTTTTATTCTTTGAAAAGTCCTGTTAGGTATCGGTGGTCGTATCATAGAGTCTCCAATTACCAATGTTTCAGTCTTTCCCTTCAGAAAACTCAACATTTATCCATTGGCATCTATGATCCCTCATCTTCTGGAAGACAGTCAAACCTGTTACTGAGTCACAGGCTGACTGACTTTCGAGATCCTCATCTTTAAATTAATTATTTCTAATTCCACAACTCCTATATTTCATCTGTCAGACCTATTATCAAACTACTTTATCCTTTTCCCTCTCATCTTCCTGCCTAGGTGAATCAATTTTCCTGTCTACCCCTAGGTCCCGCTCCCTCCTCACTCGACATCCCTACTAACCTTTTTCCTAACACTTCCCTCCTTTCTCCAACTCAAATACTTCTTCTTTTAATCCATGCATATCTTCACTCAGTCTTGCAATCTCCTTCCTTAAAACACATTCTCTGGCATTCAAAACACACAAACAGGGCAGCTATTCATATATTCACCTCTCACAGTCCCACAGATATCACACAGAGCATATACATACTTTAAATTATTAATAGCTTAATACTGTACCTATTATTTTACCAAACTACAGTTTAAAAAAATCACTAAAGCCTAAAAAGAAATAAACTAATCTCTTTAAAATAGATTAAAAATTGATACAAGCCTAAATTTAGCTTAGCCTAGGCCAGAGATATATAAAAGTTATAAGGTAGGCTTAACTGTAGTCTGTGACTGGAAAACCTAATTTAAATTAATTATCACTAATTAAAGTAACAATTAAAATAAAACTATTTAATACAGAAAGTCTATTGAGAATCCAAAATAACCAGAAACAACAAGAAAAACAGTAATCTCTTACCTATGATTTTTTTTTTTTTTTTTTTTTTTAGCCTAGGTTAGGCTATCAATTTAATTATCCAATTAATATAAACAAAATTGTTAATGACTGTAAGTTAAATACAAACAGTAGTGAATTAGAGACACAACACTAATTTGTTTACTAAATTCACTTTCAAATACACAAATTATATTAGTAAAATTGGAGAGCAAAAATTAATACACCCTCACTCACTGGTCACTGTTTAATTAATTTCTTACCGAGCGTAAGCTCAAATGGCGAAAATAAAAATGATCTAAGTTAACCCCTTTGTTCTAAGAATTGCTATTAAAAATCTCAAGAGGTCTAATCAAAAATGCTAGGTATTGTAAATCAGGAAGTCTATTGCTAGAAACTTTCACTAATGTACAGACAAAATGATTACTACAGGCTAAATCGATTATAAATGGAACTGTGCGTGTAGAAGTGACCATTGCCAAAAATCTGAATTCATTTAAGAAGCTATCTTTGCTCCAGAATTGACGCATCTTGAATGAAAAAGGGAAATACTATTATCTAAAATCTGACAATGTTGTATACGTCCGAAGAATATGCCGTATACAAGGAAAGAAAAGATTCAATAATTGTGGAGCTCCATCTAGTCTAATTTACATGAATACTGCATTAAAACTCTATACATTAATGTGTAAAAATGGTACTGAACAAACTATTTGAAGTTTTTTTTATAATTGATTATGTACATTTTGGTACATAATAATTAAATTCATTTGGAAATTTTTTCTTCACTCTGTTCCTAAGAGTAAATTTTAAAGCTTTGGGGCGTAACAGGTAGATCTTTCATATTTATATAAAAATCATATAGGAAAAAGCCAAAGCGACAATACTTGCTTTCGAAGCGAAAAAAAAATATGCATTTTCGCGAGTACGAAACTTTCGGTTCACCCAGTGGAAATTGTACGAAAATAATTTAAAAAAGATTTTTTTTTTCTCTCTTTCTCTCTCTCCTCTCTCTCTCTCTCTCTCTCTTCTCTCTCTCGTCTCTCTTCTTCTCTCTCTCTTCTCTTCTCTCTCTCTTCTCTCTCTCTCTCTCTCTCTTCTCTCCTCTCTCTTCTTCTCCTCTCTCTCTCTCGTCTTCTCTCTCTCTCTCTCTCTCTTCTCTCTCTGTCTCTCTCTCTCTCTCTCTCCTCTCTCTGTCTCTCTCTTCTCTCTCTCTCCTCTCTCTCTCTCTCTCTCTCTCTCTCTCTCTTCCCTCTCTCCCTTCTCTCACGTTTCTCTCGTCCTCCTCTCTCTCTCTCTCATCTCTTCCTCTCTCTCCTCTCTCTCTCTCTCTCTCTCTCATCTCTCTTCTCTCTCTCTCTCTCTTCTCTCTTCTCCTCTCTTCTCTCCTTCTCGTCTCTCTCTCTCTCTCTCTCTCTTCTCTCTCTCTCCTCTCTCTCTCTCTCTCTTCTCTCTCTCTCTCTCTCTCTCTCTCTCTCTTCTCTCTCTCTCTCTCTCTTCTCTCTCTTTCTCTCCCTCTCCTTCTCCTCTCTCTCTCTCTCTTCTTCCTCCTCTTCTCTCTCTCTCTCTTCATCTCTCTTCTCTCCTCATTATCTCTCCCTCCCTCCTTGTCTCCTCTCTTCCCTCTCTTCCTCCTACTCTCCTCCTCCTCTCTCTCTCTTCTCTCTCTCTCTCTCTCTCTCTCCTCCTCTCTCTCTCTCTCTCTCTCCTCTCTCTCTCCTCTTCTCATCTCATTCTCTCTCCTCTCTCTCTCTTCTCTCTCTCTCTCGCTCTC
>JABUQX010135569.1:0-7500 GCA_015478945.1 Trachelipus rathkii
ATGCGACATCTTAAGCAACAAAACTTTAACCTTCCTTTGACTACCACCTCCTATCTTTGGAACAAACAGTCAATATTTTTCCTCTAATAGTGTTTATAAGATAAACTATTATACGCAACCTTATATATCATTAAAAGGAGTTTTTCTTTCATCATACCAAACATACCATAACCCAGATATTTCGATATTATTAACTTCCTTTCCTCATTTAAACAAACTTAGGATTGCTCTCCACACCCATTTTTTTTCAATCTATTTTTTATTATTAGAGAAAAGAAACAAGTTTAGAATACTTTAACCCTTTTATCTTTACATTTTTTAATATAGTTATCTTGTTTAAACACCACTGTTCCAACTAAACTCTCGATACCCCAAACACATATCTCACTGCGCTCAAACAAGCTTCAATATATATAGAATTTTTACAACATCATCACTCCACTAGCAACACTATTTCTTACTTAACCATTAAACCAAAACTACCTTCCTCAATATAAAGATCATTAAAATTCACACTACCTACTTCATCTTTGTTTAACTCTGCATACAACAATAATTTCTCATTTAATCGTATCATAGGCCCCCAACACACCTTTAACACCATCTCACATGGCGTTAACAAATATCCCATGCTCTAATTGTAATCCTGTTACATAGGAAGCAAAATTGACTATTATCTAGACGACCGATCCACATATTAAACATGCACCTTACTTAACACATATCGAAACATAACTCGTGCACGTAAGCACACTGCGTAGAAACCCTACAGACCCACAACATTAACATTAATGGAATGGTATCTCCTTTTTCTTTTTTACAAACACATGAGGGCTAAGATTATTAAGAATTCGACAAAGGAATTCAATTAATTAGGAGAACCTTTGCCATATACTAAATTTTTTTCCACTTTAACAAATAAAAAGGAGACTTATACTTATTGACCCCACTTTTAAATACTATACCTAATGCAACCACAAACCTTTTCTTACATGACACAAACTTTAAATTAATAATAAGGTAGTTACCTTGAAATTTTATTATGTTATTTTTATTTATTGATTTTTAATTTTTTTTGATCATTTTACATTTTCATTAAAATTTTATTCAGTTTTGTATCCACCAATACGTCTGAAAGAAGAGGGATCTAGTAAAAACGAAAAGCTAAAACGACTTCCTAAATTATTTAGAAGAACTGGTTCTTAAATTAAATTCTAATATAATTAAACTCATAACTGTTATGAAAAGTCAAATTTGATCCTGAGCCAAAACACTACTAAATGGTTTTAAACTCAATGCCCCTTTTAAAGCTTTGAAATTTTCATCACCTTATGATATATCCTAAATCAATATCTTAAAGTATTATATATAATAATATAATATTATATTCCCTATTAATTATCAATTAGAATAACAATATAAAAGTATATACCTAAATATATATATATTATAATATATATATATCATATAATATAGTAAAATATATAATACTGGGAAGGGTGAAAAAAAATAGTCAAGCCACATTGACGAAACTTTCCCGCGCAGCTAGTAGAAGCATAAATTTTAGGAATTTCGAAGGATGATGGCAATTGAAAATTAAGTTTGTATAAAGTAGTTATCTCTTGTTACTGGTGTGCTGCTTTTTGAAACTAAAAATGAAGTGTCTGAAGAGCAAATCAAAGAGACTCTGAGAATTCTTTATAGGTAAGTTTTAATTTAGTTGTCATAATATTTCCTACAAAAATGTGAAGCTTTTATTCGTATCTCCGATTTCAGTTACTGATTCAATTGTGACTCCAGATCAAGATCCGAATACTTAGTGAATCAGTAGTAATATTTTGGATATTTTCATGCTTAACGGTTATGAAACATATTCCTCTCCTACAACATTAAATTTTCTATTTAGAAATTATTTATTTAAATTAAATATTTAATTCTAATATTTAATATTATTTGGATGAATAATAGCAGTGAGATGTTTTCAATTTTACTTTGTGAACTCATACATACTACGTTAGATTCACTCTTGCCATGAAAATGTTTTCATTTAAACTAAAAAAATATTCCATTTTTTTTAATATCACATGATTTCATTCCAGAAATATCGACATATTTCATATATGCATCCGAAAAGAAAATGACGATTATTGGTTTTGCAAAATGGATGAAGAGAAAATTCCCTTACAGGTTACGTATCTTATGTTTGGATCATTTTATTATTTCGCTTTTTTCATCGGGCTTCTATTAAATCATTTATTCCTTTCACATAAATGCATCTTTTAGATCATTTAAGTCATGTAGGCGAAGTAATTCCTTACTAAAATAAATAAAAAAAAATAATTTAATTTTTTGAATGAACGTAAATCTCATCAGTTCCTTTGAACCTGAGTTGCAATTGCCCAGTCTGCCTTCTCTGCTACCTTGTACTTGAACATCCTATTTATAATTTCTTCCACATAAATATGCATTAACCCTTAATAGGAACGTAGCTAATTCATGACACCAAAGATAACATGGGGTTCGCCCGGACCCCACTGATTAATGGCGTTTTTAATCAAGGAAAATTAAAATTTTTGTAGAATTTATTCATTAGTTTTATTTTTCCATCCAGCTAGAGTAGATTTAATTTTTTTTTTTTTTATTTGAAAATGGAACTAAAATAAATATTTTATGTTCAGAACAAAAAAAGGTGCTCAAAATTCACCATGCTTTAAAAAAAAAATTGCCAAAATACTCTATACCTAATGTAAAAAAAATTTTTCTTCTGCATTTTGTAGATTAATCATGCCCCAAAATAAACTCAAGCCTACATTACCAAAGGGCTAACCATTCACATCGTAATCTGAAATTGAAAATGGCCCTTGTCAATTAGTGCTTTTAGGTTTAATTTCTGACGCTAAAAGGTAATGCGGAATGCCTACGGACCCCACACGTATGGTCGTGGTGCGATGGAAAAACTCTTGCATACCATATTCAGGCCTCATTTTCAAATATTCTTGGCAGAATTATATATATATATATATATATATATATATATATATATAACATATATATATATATATATATATATATATATATATATATACTATATATACTATATAACTATATATATATACATATATATATGTATATATATATATATATATATATTCAAGATATTTGTGCAATAAACCACAACAATTATTTGTATATTTGTAATGGTCCTAAGTAGGTTTGAACCCTCACCCTTGAGATGGTTCTCAGAGTGTTACCTCTTGACCAACGATTACCTAAAAGGAAACCCATCATTTACCAGCTTAGCTTCCCAAGAGGGGTGAGGCGTGTCTTGGACACCTGCCTAACCTCCGACGGGCCTCCGCTAACACTCAGGTCAGGGGCAAAAATTACCCAGTGTTGCCCCTGACCAGGTGTTAGCGGGAGGCGCGTCGGAGGTTGGTGTCAGCCACTCCTCCTCTCTTGAAACTAAGCAAAATGATGGGTTTCTAACTAATCGTTGCTCAAGGTAACTTGAGGTCAATGGGGTGGGGTTCTTAGAGGACCATTACAGTATATATGAAATATAATATATATAATAAATATATGTAATAATATATATAATAATATATAATATATATATATATATATATATATATATATATATATAATAACCAACCTGTAAATAAACATAGCAATAATAATAATAATATAATAATAATATGTATGTTAATAATAATAATATGTATATGTATAATATGTATGTATAATAATAATAATATGTAATAATGTAATATGTATGTATAATATATAATAATAATATGTAATAATAATAATAATAATATATATATGTATAATAATATATCTTCAATATATAATAATAATAACAATAATATATATAATATATATATATAAAATAAATAAATAATAATAATATGTAATAATAATAATAATAATAATAATAATATATATATATATATATATATATATATATATATATACTTCTTTTTATATATATATATATATATATATATATATATATATATATATATATATTATAAAGTATATATTAATAAGTGGTCACAAATCTCAAAATATGTATTAGCGAATAAAATAAAACAAAAATAGAAAATAAAAACAAAAAAAACATCATCTTCAAAATAAAAAGAAGTTCCTTTTTGAACTGTTGAAAAGACATCAGGTTTTGAAAGAAGCGAAACTTCCTTTTTGAACGAAGTTCAGTTTTCACTCAGCATATTTCCTTTTCTGAAGTCAACAAAAAACTTTTATGAATAAATATAAATATATTAAATTTTTTTAGTCACATACCTTTCAGGTATAAATGCAATAGCATTAAAACTTTATTATACAGGGCTATCACCTTAGGTTCCACGTTCCAACTTATGCATATGGAATTTAGTTTTCTGGTGGATTTCTTTAAAAGGAATTATTTTCCCATTAATTAGTTTATAAGTATATTAATGATTTTCTCAATTCTTGTTACACGTCTAGTACCGTGACTTACACAGTACCTAAATGTGATTTATATATTAAACTACCTTTTTATGAACATATTTTTACAAAACAACGAAAAGAGCTAACTTCCCTTCTACGAGACTTTTTCCCCCAGTTGAATATTAATTTAGTTTACTCTGCTTCACGTAAAATTTCCTCATTTTGTAACCATAAAGACCGTACCCATGTGTCTCTTCGTTCCTCAATCATTTATAAATTTTCTTGTGACAGCTGTAGTGCTCTCTATATTGGTAGCACTGCGCGCCAATTCTATGTGAGGATTGATGAACATAGAGGTATCTCAACACGTACCAAAACCCGGTTGAATTCACCAGCCCATTCATCCATCAGGGATCATTCCCACACATTAGACCACACCTTTAATTATAAAATTTCAGCATACTGGCCCAAAGTAATTCACCAACCAACCTACATATTTTGGAAACATTATTCATCTATAACACAAAACCCTCCCTAAATAGTGATTCTGGTCCTTTTAAACTGCAATTGTTTGACTTGACATTCCTAGAGAGTGATATGTGTCCTGGTCATCCTGAATGTTATGTACGAAATAACCAGTTTACATCTGGTAAGTTGTTGCTTATGCAACTGTGGGTCCTGTCATTTGTTTTAAGTTACCCTTAAATATTAATGATTAAGTTAAACTTTATATTTGTTGTTCTATTTTTAGATTCCGCATTTGAGATTTGGAGGTGACATCTTATATTTCTAAATTTTGTCCAGTTTTTGCTAATGGTACGAGTTAATTTTATTTGAATGTTTCAAATATGTCTAAATTTTGTAATTTTTAAGATTTCTATTTTTTCCTTAAGACTATTTTTGATTTTGATATTTGTTAATGTTTGTTACTATATTTATAGCTCTTTCACCTGAAGATGGAAATAGTTGAGTTTCCGAAACGTTGTGTTATTTTGATTAAAGATTTTCATGTGGGGGGCTCTGGTATTGCTTTTCCTGATTAAGATAAAATTCCCATGTCATAGAAGCTGGATCAGACACTATATATATATATATATATAATATATATATATATATATATATATATATATATATATATATATATATATATATATATATATATATATATATATATATATATATATATATATATATATATAACTATATATATCGCTTTTACTGTAATTCGTGACCAGCAGTTTTTCATCGATTTATTTTTATGTATTTCGATATTTGATTAGGGATTTTTGGAGGAGTTTAAAAAGGATAATTACTCGTATATTAATATATTTAATATTTCATAATATATATATATAAATATTTAATAGAAATAAATGAATATATATATGTATCAATATATTTATATATAGTTAAAACTATATATCATATAACAATAATATTCCTATGTATGATACTAATATATTTAGGATAATAATATATAAACATAATAATATAAAAGCTGATCATATATATATATATATATATATATATATATATATATATACACAGTATTAACATTGTTTTTTAACAGTGATTCTAAAAAATTTCTCCATTCTAATTTCAGGTTGAGGATTTCTCTGCCATATGAAGGTTCCAAAGTAGAATTTTCTTTTTTTCTTCCCATGCATGGAATTTTCATTTTTACCTGAAAATAAAATATTAGTAACATCTTAGGCTTGGCAGCGTACACTCTGGGTTAGGTTAGGTTAGTTAGGTTAAGTTAGGTTAGGTTAGGTTAGGTTAGTTTAAATTAGGTTAGGTTAGGTTATGTTAGGTTAGGTTAAGTTAGTTTAAATTGTTAGGTTAGGTTAGGTTAGGTTAGGTTAGGTTAGATTTTAGGATAGTTTTTTAGATTGTTAAGACTTTTCTGATTAAAATAATTATTTTTACCTGGCTCCATGCTCTTTCAATGGTATTTGTATGGGCACCAGTTTCCTTATTTATGAATTCTACTGAATGGTTCACTATTAAATGATTATAATCTAATGTGGCTAAATCCTTGTACCCTTTCCAATTATGGTAGTTCCTTTTTTAATATTTTCTTCAATTAATTTTCTAAGTGTGGCGCTGTCTCTCTTTTCCGTTGGAATTAAAAAGCACTTTTATTGACTAGGCTATGCTTACTTAGACTTTCAAGATCCATATTTTTAATTAACTTTATTTAGTGTATTTAAGAAAAATTGCTAATATTTAAACATGGAAGAAAAATTAGTAACATTATTGACACAAAAAAAAGAACATGCTTTCATATTTTTGGACTTCACTTAAATTTCTTTTATTATTTTAATTTTATATATATTTTGTTTAGTTATGACAAAATAATTATTTTAAAAAAGTCGTAGGTATTACTGATGTAATAATTATGGATATATGTGAATGCAAGAAATTTTGCTGGTCACGAAATACACCTTTCCCAAGATATATATATATATATATATATATAATATAATAATGTATATGTAATAATAATATATATATGTAATAATATTAATAATAATATGTAATAATAATAATAATAATATATATATATAATAATAATAATGTAATATAATAATAATAATAATAATAATAATATATGTAATAATATAATATGCTAATAATAACAATAATAATAACCAATAATAATAATAATAATAAGATGTATGTTTATAATTGTAATGTGTAATATGTTAATATGTATGTATTACAATAATCTTAATGCTAACAATGAGAAAAAAATATAATAATATGCAGCAATAGTATGCTGCTGCTCTGCTGCTGCTTCTTCAACTATAATAATATGTATATATAATATATAATATAATATATATATATATATATATACTTCAAAGGAAAGAAATCAATTTACCTCTTAGTGCGTCTACCACAACAATATAAAGATCACATGAAATCAAGAGTGATCTTCTCTTGGTCATTTCTGTTCCGTAAATCCCACGGCCATACCGTACGTTCCAAATTTCTCCAGTAGTGACGTGATTATCTTTTTTCACACCACTGAAAATTAGTACTCCTATAAGTGCTTTTATCTCCACA
>JABUQX010135570.1:0-34392 GCA_015478945.1 Trachelipus rathkii
TATATATATATATATATATATACCAAAGTATATATATATATATAGGGAATGGGCGGGGTGACTCGGACCACCTTAGGCATAACTTGCTCTCCCGACTCTCCCCAAATGCACTTTTTGGATTTTTTTTTCTTTAAAAATCAAGGCCCTATAGTTGGTCATAAGCACACAAAAAATAATAATGTACTTAATAATAAAAGTTTTATTAAAGTTTGAATAACGCCAAGTCAGCCCGACTTTGAGGGGCAGAAGCGGACCACCATTGAGAGGTGGGGTGAATCGACCATCTGTTTAAATTCTTTTACAAATAAATTAATTTTATATTTTAATTTTTACTTAATATAATAATTATCATATTAAAATTCGTAATAAAAAATAATTGTCAATTACGATAAATAAAATAAGAATAAAAATAAGGTGGTCCAATCACCCTTCTCCGCTCAAAATTTCATTTTTTTAAAAAAATTTTCACTTAATATAAGTAACTTTTTATTATATTTAAATTAATTATACGTAATAAAAATGTCAATAATAATACGTAAAATAGGGCCTACGAAAAACACTAATACTGTTTGGATCAAAAATTTACTTTTGCCAGTTTAAAGCTAACATACTCGAGTGTATCCACTGAAAATAATTAAAATCTATTCACAATTTTTCATTTTATAACGAAGTTAAAAACATAATATTTAAAAGTGAAATTTATTGAAGGCCTATCCTAATTTCTAACATTTTTTAAAAATATAAAAAAAACTTTCTAGAATTAAAGATGATCTAAATAAAACTTGTAGTACTACCGCGTGGCTATTAAATGAGCGAAATTTTTTTTTATTATTATTATTTTTTATTTTATTTAGAGTGGACCGAATCACCCCTCCTAAAGAGGCGGGCCCGGTCACCCCGCCCGATATATATATATATATATATATATATATATATATATATAGAGTATATATATATTTATATATATATATATATATATATATATATATATATATATATATATATATATATATATATATATATATATATATATATATATATATATATATATATATATATATATATATATATATATATATATTACTGGTATATATTTTCAAATATGACAAATTAAGTTTTAAGAGTAGGCATATCAGAACAAGAAAAAATAATTTAAGTAGAGATAAAATTTCCCAAAAGAGTTTGTGAAAATGACATTTTGATTTTATTTTGAGCATTTTTATTTATTTTTAGTTTTAAAAGTTTGCATCTCATGGGTGTAGCCCAAGCTCTAGGAGGCGAACTAGGTAATTACCACCTAGGATTTGGACTAGGGATCAAAGTATGGCCCTTTTCCTGCAACTAAGTTGCTCTACCATTGAGTTAATTTTTATTTTTTTTTTAAAAGTTCACACCTTACGGGCATAGCCCTGTTCAAGGAGGGGAACTTCTCTAGGTAATTTCTACCTAGGATCCGAACTAGAATTTGAACTTGCGACCTTGCCATGCGACTCTGTCGCTCTACCATTTGAGCCATTGAGTTAATATGGCATTTGGGAAATGGGTAATTTCATTTTTGATGGGTACCGACCTTCGAAGTCAGCAGAATTGAAATAAAAGGGTAACATAAAAATTCAAAACAAACTTTGAAGGAAAAGGAACAATTGTAATTTATTAAGTAAGACTGCATATTTGTATCTTAAGGAAAATTTATTTAGTGTCATCTAATAAAAGATTAAATTCTGATTTATAATTTTTTTTTCTCAATGCAGTATAAAAGTTTTGTTTTTTTCAGAGACATTTTATCTAAAAATTAAAATTGTTTCTATTATGGATATAAAAACTGAAATTAAGGTTGAATTTTGTGAAAAAACTGAAGAAGAAAGAACAAGTAGTCTTCATTTCGAACATGTTTCAAGATCAAATGAAACTCAGGTAGGAAAAATTATTAGTTATTAGCTCGCAATATTTTGTGAAAGAGACGTAAGAATTATTATTCATTTTCTAAGTCAATACGAGAGGTTGTTTATTTAATCTCTACAATAGGGTTGATTTGTAGGCTTAAGGACACTTCTCTAAGTAGAGAAATTGGTTATTTCTAGCTGTATGGGTGATAAAGGGAAAATAATCCTTGAGTCAATTTTTAAAATTTGAAAAAAGGGTTATTATTTTTATAAAATGTTTTTTCTTATCACTGGGGAGAGTTAAAATATTGTAAAATTTATTATTATTATTATTATTATTATTATTATTATTATTATTATTATTATTATTATTATTATTATTATTATTATTATTATTATTATTATTATTATTATTATTATTTAAACATGTGAAAATTTTTTCATCAGGAGATAAATTGTTACTCAACATGCGATGTCAAAAGTGAGATTGAGGTTAAAGAAGAACCTTTAGACACTTTAGAGGAATATTCAGTGAGTGACGATGACATTGATATAAAATATGAGCCTTTGGATATTGGAGAAGATGCACCAAATGACCAAGTTTTTGAGAAAAGTTCTGGAGTGGAGGACAATCAGGTACGAATTAAGTTAACAATTTTTTTTTCTTAAATTGCTTTTTAGGATTTTGTTTTTATTTTTTTTTTTAATAAATATATTTTGAAATCCTTAAAATCTTTAATAACAAATATTTTAGCAAAATTGCCTTTATGTTTTTTTATACTTTTTTATAACATTCAAAATATAGAGAAACTAAGAAGCCACATGGGCCTATCGAGACTGTCCCAGTCAACCAAATAGAATGAATCACCAAACATGCTCATGCAAATCCACAAAGTACATAGAGCTTGTCAATAAGTTACATAGTATAAACAAAGTCTACCACAAAAAGAAAAAAAATCATAGCTAAATTACATGCTAACCACACTGCAAGCTTTAACAAGTTTGCTATAGTCATAACATTCAGTTTAATCTTAATAACTACTGTAACTAAAAACCTGCCAATTTGACTTAGTCAAAATATATTATATGATGCCCAAACCATCCATATACCTATACAATCCTTTCTTAAATGTTGCGATCGAGTCGAGTCACACTCAACAACCTCCTGTGGCAATCCATTCCAAAAATTAACAACCCTATTACTGAATGAATGCTTTCTTCTATCAAGATGACTGCCATCTTCTTAATTTTCTCACTCTGCCCCCTGGTCTTCCGTCCGTGATCTTATATGAAGAAATTATTGATCTCCGTATTATCAATAGATGTAAATATTTTGTAGACTTGTAACATGTCCTCTCTAAGAAATCTCCTTTCTGCAGAAAATATTCCTTACCCTCAAACCCAGAAATCATCCTTGTTTCTCTATGTTGCACTCTTTCTAACATGTATATTTCTTTCCTTAAATAAGGGGTCCAAACTTGTGCACAATACTCTAATACTGGCCTAACATGACTATTATACAGTTTACTTATAACTCCTTGCTCTTGTAAACGACATTACGATTTATCTTATTATACCTAACATTTTATTTGCTTTATTCCATGCTTCCAAACACTGATTAACTACTTTCAAATTACTGCTTATAATCACACCAACATCTTTTTCTTGGTCCACAGACTCAAGCCAATCCCCATTCATATCATAGTTAAATCTTTTATTTGAGTAACCTAGCTGAAGAACTTTAACTCTTTTTAGTATTAAAATTCATTTGCCAGTTATCTGCCTACTCTTTAGGCATCTAATGTAAATGAGGAATTATATTTTAGAGCTACTCAGTGTTAAAAATACATCTAAAAAGAATTTGCTTTCCGATCATATATTATTATCTTTGATGTTCACTTGTAGCAACTATGATGTTTGCTGCTTAGGAACATCTTTTCTAAGTGAGCAAACTCATATGTCACATTAAATAGGTAAAATAATACTAATGCTAAAACGTGTAGCAACTAGGATCTTAAAATACATTAACAGATCTGTTCTAAGGCAGTGAACACATCCAGCACAATAAATAAGTCATATGCCCAAAAACAACAAATACTTAACAGACTAGCCTTGAGTGGACTGTAAAGTCTTTGCTAGTCGGTTTTCTGCAGTTCCATAGTTCTTCTTCTTGGGAAATATTATCAGTCAATCCAAAGGGATTTGAATAAGATTGTAAATTGGTCAAAAATGTGGCAAATGAAATTTAACACTGATAAATTTAAAGTTACACATTTTGGGAGTAGAAACAACTAATATGATTACATAATAGTTGACGACTCCGTTGTCAGTGAGGAAAAGGATCTAGGAGTATTAATTAATAAAGCTTTAAAGTTTGCAAAACAATGTGTTGAAGCTGTTAAGAAAGCCAATAAAGCTCTAGGTTTCACTGCCAGAAACCTCGAATATAAAATCTAAAAATATAATAGTTTCTCTCAGTAAAACGTTAGTTAGACCTCATCTGGAATACGCAGTACAGTTTTGGAGTCCATACCTCAAAAAGGACATAGAAAGAATTCAAAGAGGGGCAACTTTTTTTTTCCTTCTTCTTTTTCTTTCTTTTTTTCATTTTCTTATTATTTGAGCCACAATCCATTTAAGAGAGAATCCAAGAATTTGCAAATGAAAATCATATTTCTTTTTCGTTTTGAACTGTTGTTTTTTTCTCATTTGCTGTTGCGGTAGTGGTGGTAGTGGTGTTGTTACTACATTATTATTATTATTATTATTATTATTATTATTATTATTATTATTATTATTATTATTATTATTATTATTATTATTATTATTATTATTATTATTATTATTATTATTCTCATTTTCGTAGTGACCGAGTTTTTGCCTTCCTGTTTAAAGTGAACATCTTGTATAAGATCTAACCATTTCAGTACTGTTCATGTAACGTTTTGTTAGGGACTTTCCCTGTTTGTTTACTGACACAGTTTAGCCACATTTCATGTGTGCTCTGGAGGTCTCTGACCCCTCCCCCCAAAAAAAATAAATATATATAATTATTATTATTATTATTATTATTATTATTATTATTATTATTATTATTATTATTATTATTATTATTATTTATAACTAATATTGCTTACTTGCTTATTTCCTATTAATCTTCAAAGGAGCATAGTTCCTCCTTTCTGATTTGTTGTCTCGTCATGTTGGCTTTAACTTAAATCCTAAATCCAGTCCTTCCAAATTCTCTCTTCATCCTTCAATAATGATCTCCGCAATGACATTGCTGGTCTTCTTCTCCCTTGTGGGTTCGACCCTATTGTAGTTTTTTTCCAAATATCTATGTGGTCTTTTAAACACGTGTCCAGCCATCTCCACTTCCTTCTCCTAATCTGTTTCTAAGTCCCTGCTGTTCCCTCACTTGAAATAACAACGCCTCATTCGAGATAACCTCGGCCAATTAACTCCAATTCTCCTCGCCCATTATTTTTCAAAAGACATGAAGTTTATTCATTATTTTACCTGTTATTTTCCATGCTTCACTCCCATATAACATTACTGATTTAGTATTGTATTTGAAGACTTAAGGAAATAGTTAAACTTAAATAAAATTGCATTCAACTAAATTGTTTTCAACACTTGTGAATCTAAAGCACACAGATTTAAAAAAAAAAAAAAAAAAGTAGCATTAATTTTAGTTTAAATGTCTATAATATTTCTGCGATATTCAGTATTTTCTTAATTTTATAAAATTTGATGGTTATCATTATTACATTTTCATGTATATTCAACTATTAATAAAAATAAATCATTGTGAGGTGATAGTATTTGTATTCAATTCCCTTCCTATTACTGGAATAAAGTTGTTTTCTTAAAGACACTCTACTTGCTCTTCAAACTAGATTGCGTCCTTTCATGGAATTTTTGGCATAATTTGACAATTTTTTATGGTGTTTTATTGCAGTAACTTTAGCATAATTTGGCATGATATTTTGAGGGTATTCCATCCCAGTAAGCTCAATTGACCCATCCTTTGATTTTATTTCAGATTTTTTCTCACGATGAAACACACATCGCTCTATTAGAAAGCGTTAAAAATGAAGGATCAGAAAATGCATTTATAAAGTGGAAAGAATTAGATGTTGAATTTGTGTTTGATGAAAAACATGTCAAGAATGAATCCATAAAATCCATTAATCCAACGATTATTGGGAAGAAGTCATGTTCTCAACATGTAAAGGTGTGTGTGTGTTATTTTATTTCTGTTACACTTTAAACTCGAGATTGATGAAACATGCTTTTAAGAGAACAGGAAATACTGCTTCATTATTATTACTATTATCATCATCATCCTATCCCCAGATTGGGAGTGAGGAGTGTAGCATACACCGGAACATAAAAGTAATAGAAGAATATGACGCAAGTCTAAAAGAAAGGTCAGCCTTACTGTCCACTTTAGGCCCTTAAGTGAGAACTCGTCGCAGTCAGAAAAATTCACCCTAGGATTTCACAGGACTGTGACGAACCCTCACTGTGGCATCTCGTCAATGTAGGGTTCAATCCCTGGGCAAGGCCCACAATCATACCCTCTCACAAAACCACGCCATTCACTCCTATTATGGGGCATTCCAGGACACCACTCATCTTTACCGTTTCCTTTCATTTTTGTTTCAGTCACAGCGAGCAAATCAAATTTGCCCTTTCTAAATACATCCATCACCTCTCTCCTCTTTTCCTCATCATTTATTCCTCTGACATTTCATGTACCCATATGATTCGTGCATTTTCGCCGAAAGATATAAGGTCGCTAACGGCGATCACGACCTTCTCCTATGCATGTGTTAGCATTTCTGGCAAAAGATAAATGGTAGTGAACAGCCAACCCAACTACCACTGTCCCTTTAGTCGCCTTCTACGACACGCAGAACATACGCTGCGGGCAATTCTTTCTCTATTATTATTATTATTATTATTATTATTATTATTATTATTATGAATTATTATTGTTATTATTATTATTATTAACCCAATTTTTTGTTTTATAGAAGTTTGAATGTCTGAGAAATGTTTCTTTATTGTTGAATAAAATACAAGACAAGGATTTAAAGGAATTGCATTTCGAATCAGACGAAGAGAAATTCTTTGCTCAACTTTTGACTTCAAAACTTCCTTCGGTGCTTGTCAACAAGTTGAGTGATGAAGAAATAAAGGTATTTTTTGAATTTAGAACCGTATGTTTAAATTTTTTTATGATTGTTATTATATAAATTTTTCACTACTATATTTTAATTACGGTAGTTTTAATTTTTCCTAATGGCTACGATATTAGGCTGTATCATCATCTTTGTGTTACTGTTTGTGTGGAAAACTTTTGGATTTCATGAACAAATGGAATCAGTTCTATTGATTTCAAATTAGAAATTTTGAAATCTTAACAATTAACTAATTTGATCTTTGAGCTTAAGTACCAACTTAATTGGTTTATGATTTTTTTATTGTGTTCGTACGTACACCATTATGAAAGATTACCAATGCTATTTCATGACCAAATTCCTGCTTGCCGATAACTCGAACTATCTTCTCTTCTTCAGAGGAAAAGGATGAGGATAATGAGATAACTCGAACTATCCTCATTCTCTTCATCGGAGGAAAGGGATGAGGATAATGAGATAACTCGAACTATCCTCATTCTCTTCATCGGAGGAAAGGGATGAGGATAATGAGATAACTCGAACTATCCTCATTCTCTTCATCGGAGGAAAGGGATGAGGATAATGAGATAACTCGAACTATCCTCATTTTCTTCATCAGAGGAAAGGGGATGAGGATAATGAGATAACTCTAACTATCCTCATTCTCTTCATCGGAGGAAAGGGATGAGGATAATGAGATAACTCGAACTATCCTCATTCTCTTCATCATAACAAAATGCGATTAACCCTAAAGGATAAAATTCAATGTTTAACATAAAAAGTTTAATAATTTAAGGTTTATTCAATTTTTACAATTCATTCAGTTTTTATGAGTTATTTGGATTATACATAATTAGACGAGTTACAAAACTTTGATTCAGAGCACTTTTCTGTATACTCAACCGTTTGACTTTCATTCAAAAGTGAATTTCTGATTATTTTATGAGGGGCTCTATCTAGGAAAAAAAATGTCAACGTTTAGATGTATACCTGAGAAAAGCTTTAGGTTTAGGTCTCCTTGGCTCTACTCAAAAACATTTACAAAAGTAAAAAATATCCCATTGTAGATTTGTTTTTTTCGCAATGTCCAAAAGAGATGAAAATGTCAAAATTAAAAATTCTCTCAAATATTTTTTACTAAACGTTCAATTTTTATGAAAATTTCAGATTAGATTCAATTTAGCAAGTTCCATATCTTTTATTTAGAACATTTTTCTTTATACTCAACAATTTGACTTGTGCAAATGTCATTGTGCTTTCTGTTTTAAATTAGACATGGAGTACCCAGAGGTGAAATCATTGCCTATATAGAAAAAGGCCTAAAATGAAGTGAAACTATTTAAATTTGTTTTTTACTCTGACAAATTCATTTAATAAACTCGATTGAATATAAAAGTAATTAAAACAAACAATCACTTTTTGACCAAAAATTTCTACCCTCTTCCAGTAAGTAAAAGAAAAAAATGAGTTAATTTTTGATGCTGTTTAAAGAAGTAATAAACCCGATACATTTATTGAAGTTTTGCAGCTTCCCAATTATATCTACACAGAAAATTGCACAAAAATTAGATTAATCGTAAAATAATTAAGAGCAAATTTTCAATTTAAACAATTTTTAATAGTTTAACAAATAGACGTATAAAAGTTTGCCATTTTTGCTCTTTAATACTTAATAAATAAAAGATTCTTAATCATAAATCATTGTTAATTTCAGTTATTTGTTCCTTTTAAAATCTGCGTGAAAGAATTTTAATATGACTAAATTTATTAAACATTAAAAAGTTTAAGATTCACAAAATGTAGTGCAAAAAGAAGCATATTAGCTTTTTGAGATGAAAGTCTGTCTCCTTTTAAGTTCTGGATGTGCCACTTTTGTTAAACATACTATCATTGGAGAGGAGCATAAACATTTTCTTGCAAGGTCTCCAAGATACAATGTTAAACACACTCTCATTGGAGACATTAAATGGAGAGGAGCATGAACATTTTCTTGCAAGGTCTCCAAGATACAATGTTAAACATACTCTCATTGGAGCATTAAATGGAGAGGAGATAAAAATTTCTGCAAAAGTCTCGAAGAATACATGTTTTCAAAGTTTATTAAATTAAGAACTTGGTGACCTATACCTTATAAATAATAAATAAAAATGTTAAAATGCATTTATAGTGAAAAGCTTACTAATAACTTTTAAAAGTAATTTGCAAGTTGGAATAATAGACAGAAGACTGCTCTGTCCTTCCAGATATACGATATCCATCTGGAACTAATTTTTAGAATCGATTATCTCTTTATATATTAGTTAATCCACAAATAAACACTAATTTATTTTGATATTTTTTATTCAAATTATGAATGCTTGCATTCTTCTTTCTCTTTATCTACTTTTTTTTCCCAAGATTGGAGTAAGGTGCGTAACGAGCAGATCGGAAAAGAAAAACAGTAGGAGAATATGACATAGTAGAAGAAAGAAAGCCCAGCCTTACACCCCCTCTGTACCATTAATTAGTAAAGAACTCGTCGCAATCAAGAAAATCCACCCTAGCTTCATGGGACCGCGACGGATCCACACTATGGTAAAGTCGTCAAGTGTAGGGTTCATCCCTGGCGCACCTCACAACACCCGCCATTCTCTCCTATCATGCCCTTTCTTCTCGCCTCGCCAAACTCAACATTTCTCTCCTGCAAACATTCTTTCTGACATCAATCCACTTTTTCTTCGGTCTCCAACCGGTCGGTTCCAACACATTCACCGCTATAACATCCGCTTAACCAACGATTATCATTTCATCCTTTCCACATGACCAAACCACTCTCAACATACTTTCATTTATTCTCTCGTTTACCCCTTTCTCACACCACACTCAACTCTCTAATATGTTCATTCCTCATTTTATCAATTCTTCTCACACCTAACACGTCCCTAAGATATGTCCATCTGAAACACATTGACACTGTTAGATCTATATCTTATCCAGACTCATAGTAATCGCTACTTACAATATCACAGTAACAACATATCCCTCATGCAAGACCTAGCGCACTCCAGACTTATTTTCTTTTGCATTCACCAACGATTTAATTACCAGCCACGCTTCCTACCATTCACAACTTTCCTACTACACTGCATCTCCGTTCCCTTCTCATCCCACATATATCCAAAATATTTAAAACTCAGACACTGTTTCCAGCCGCTCACCATCTAACATAAACTTCACACTGAGGGCTTATCTCACTCACAACCATAACCTTACTCTTATCTATGTTTACTTTTCAGAGACCCCTCCTTTTACATACCCTGCAAATCTCTCTAGCAATCTTCTCAAACTCCTCAGAAGATTAACCACACAGAACCAAATCATCCGCATATAATAGATAGGGCACCCTACATTCATCTCTTATTCTTCCAATCATTCAACAAATCATCAGTCTCCCTCGTCCAATTCTTTCACAGCCTCATCCATTTACAAAATTGAATAACCAAGGAGCTAACACAACCCTGTCTCACTCCGCTATTAATACCAATAAACAAATCACTTTGACACCATTTATTCTCACACACGCCTCCCTATCATCATTACATACTTTTGATTCCAATTCAGAAGCTACCACAAACAACCAATATCACTAACACCTGCCATAGAGCTTCCCTATTAACCCTAGCATACGCCTGTTGCAATCCATAACCTAAATTTAAAATTTAAAAATCTTTTTTCCCCTCCCCTTCCCAATATCAGATTATCATGTTGTTAAATGTAAGATTGATCCACACATTCTCTACCCTCCTAAACGCCCCTTGTTCTTTACCAATCTGTCCCTTCAGTCCTCGACGCACTCTTTCGACCAAAATAAACCAAGCATATATCTTCCCTACAACACTCAATAAACTTATTCCAATATAATTTCTACATTCCCCTTATCTCCTTACCCTTATATAAGGGTCTATTACCTGCTCTCCCTCCAATCCTTGGAATATACTCCATAAACGCTTATAACACAACTTCAAATCCATCAATCACATCTCGCCTCCGTTCTTGATCATTTCACCAGTAATTTCATCTAATACCTGCAGATTTTACCATTTCTTACTTTCTCACTCTACCCATTACCTCCTCTTGCTAACCTCATCCCCAAAAACCTAATTCTTATTGCACACTCAAACCCACACACATTCAGCATCACACCTCTCCATTGCTGCCAATATTATGCCAGATTTTCGAAGTGTTCTTTTCCACACTCCACTACATCCATTTCATCAGTTCAAAAGCACCATCCTATTCATTTTCTAAGCAGGTTCCCTTATTCTCATTCTTAAACCTTTCGCGCTTCCTTCCAGAAAGAGCTTCTCCTAATTCCTTGTAAGTCCCCATTATCCTCTCTCCCAATTGTTCATTTACCTCTTGTTTTCTCCTACGTTATGCACCTTTAAGTATTTCTTTTTTCCCTCTTATATTAATTCCAGATCTTCTTTTGAAAAAGTTTGAAAGTCAAACATTTACACGCTTCTTTTTTACTTTTTAAAACCGCTTGCTTTCACCTCTTCATTCCAACACCACTCAACTGTTAACATTCTTACTTCCTACCTTTAGCACATCCACATACTTCTTTTGCACTGCTAACAATTGCTTCCTTCATTTGCTTCCAGATTTGTTCAATTTCAACTTGTTCACATTCAACTGATTTACTTGCGAGCGTTCTTACATACTTATCCTTAAATGTCTTGCTCACTTAACTCTCACTTTAATTTTAACCCCACTTCCTTCCGTATCACCTTCCTCTCCATCCAAGCCCCCACTAACTTAATTTTACATAGAACAACATAATGATCGGATAACCCCATTCCTAAACCCCTCACTGATGTAACATCCAACACATATTTCAACATCTTTTTCAGCAACACAAAAATCAATCATATTTCACTTCGATACCATCCCAACCTACACCAACTCTAGTATATACTTATGGATACTCTTGTGTTTTAAAAGAAAGTATAATTACACACTACTTCTCTCCTCACAGAAATCAATCACCTTCCTACCATTCTCATTTTCTCCCGACACCCCAAAACTACCTGTTAATGCGTGCATTAATTTAAATAATTTTTCTCTTTAAAAAAAAAAAATTTTTATTTGAATTAATAAAAACAAAAAAAAAACGTTCTCCCCCAGGAAGGTCGGCGACCTGTCAGTGGGACCCATCGAGAAAGGTCCTTGGGTTCCACGGGCCTAACGACTAAATACGCTGGCTGGCCAGGCCTATCGCGGATGCCGGGAAGTTTTCCCACTAGTAGCAAAGCACGCTACCAATGTACTCATTAACGTCTGAGTGAGACGAAACTTGAGTTAATAGGGAATTGCTCACATTCTCTCGCTCCACCCAGTCTCGAACCTGGGCTCTCTCGCTTGCTAAGCGAGTGCTCTACCTCTGAGCTAGGATTAATATTTAGGTTAATTTTGTTACATAATTACGCTTTTATAATGTAAACCAAAATAAAACAGCAAGGTTTTAGGAGTTAGAAACGGAGTAATAAATCGAAAAAATATATTTTGAGTGGAGTCATGAGATCAAAAAAAAAATTTTTATTTACTATATAATAAGGGGTCGTATATGAGGCAGTTTTAGAAAAGAGGGCTGGTGCCGGACATTTAAAATGATGGAACTTGAACTGAAAAAAGTTACTGGCTCCACGGACCTGTTTTTGACTATTTAAGTTTGATCTGAAAAAATTGAAAGTTATTAATTGTTGAATTTAGACCAAAAATGGTTAATTGATTTGGTTAATCCAATTAATTTCGCATCTTTGACTTTAATATTATTTACCATAAAATGTATTTTTTTTTCAGAAGTTAACGAATGGCGATGGGAAGAGTGGCAAGAAGAGTTCCCTTAAAAGTGGATCTCAGAAGTCAAAGATACGAACACAAAAGATTGGAAATGAAAAGTTGAAAAAATTCTCTTGTTTTTTCTGTGATTTTAAATTTCAGAGTAAAACTGAGCTAAATAATCACTTAATGTCTCATAATGAAAGAAAGTTTAAATGTTCTCACTGCAATTATGAAAGTAATCATAAGGGAAGTTTACAAACACACTTGTTAATTCATGAAAACATAAAATTTAGATGTTCTCATTGCAATTATGAAAGTAATTGGAAGGGAAACTTAAAAACACACTTGTTAATTCATGAAAATACAAAATTATTTAAATGTTCTGAGTGCAGCTATGAATGTCATCGGAAAGAAAGCTTAAAAGTCCATTTGCTTAAGCATGAAAATATAAAATTATTTAAATGTTCTTACTGCAATTATGAAAGTAATCGGAAGGGAGATTTGAAAAATCACTTGTTAATACATGAAAATATAAAATTATTTAAATGTTCTTACTGTAATTATGAAAGTAAGCGGAAGGGAGATTTGAAAAGGCACTTGTTAATACATAAAAATGCAAAATTATTTAGATGTTCTCATTGCAATTATGAAAGTAATTGGAAGGGAAGCTTAAAAACACACTTGTTAATTCATGAAAATACAAAATTATTTAAATGTTCTTACTGCAGCTATGAATGCCATCGGAAAAGATACTTAAAATTACATTTGCTTAAGCATCAAAATATAAATTTATTTAAATGTTCTCACTGCAGTTATGAAAGTAATCGGAAGTCGGATTTGAAAAGGCACTTGTTAATTCATAAAAATTCAAAATTATTTAAATGTTTTAAGTGTAGCTATGAATGTAATGAGAAAAGATACTTAAAATTACATTTGCTTAAGCATCAAAATATAAAATTATTTAAATGTTGCTCATTTGAGAGCTTTGCAACTTAATCTGGGTTTGAAAAAGCAACTTGTTAATTCATGAAATACAAAATTATTTAAATGTTTAAGTGTAGCTATGCAATGTAATAGACAGATACTAAAATTAATTTGCTTAAAAGGCATCAAAATATAATATTATTTAAATGTTCTCACTGCAGTTATGAAGTAATTGGAGTCGGGTTTGAAAAAGCAACTTGTTTTTTAATTCATGAAATACAAAATATTTTAAATGTTCTAAAATATAATAGAAAATGTTAATCAGACAAACAACTTTTATCACATAAATTAAGCAGAATGAAAAAATTATCAAAACATGTTATGAGTGTAGCTATGAATGTAATCGGAAAAGGAAACTTAAAAAGCATTTTGCTTAAAGCAATGACATGAGGAGTTCTTGCCAAATGATTTACGTTGATTACAGATATGAGAATAAATTAAATTAATCAAATGAGAATAAATAAAAAATAAAGCTTAAACAATTCATACTTTAATTTTATTAAACAGTGAATGGATACATACAATATGCAAAATCTACACTACCTTCTGAAGAAGATTTTGAAAATATGAAATTTAAAGCCAAAATTTCTTAGAAATTGAAATAGAGAACTTGTAGAGAATATAATGAGAAATGGAAATGAAAATAATTAGAAAATAAAGAGAAAATCTGAGCAACGAATACACATTAAGAATGAAGCTCAAATGATTAGGGGGGGGGGGGTGAATTGGAGCGGAGAGCCCCACTCCCTGTGGAATAGACGGGTGAAAATGAGATTGATACCGAAAGTAGTAATGTGGGTAATTTATGAAATGTGGAATGCACAATTTGAAGAATGTGAAGGTACAGGGGAGCAAATGGTAAGAAAAATTGAATGTAAAGAATGATCAGGTGAAGAACGATCATTGAAATAGGAGGCAGATACAAAATGTGAAATATTAAAATTTGCTTTGAAAAATTTATTAGATTTGTAAACAGGGTATTGCCAAGAATGATTTTATCAAACAATATAGCAACTTATTAGGTGTATTATGCTGTTAAAAGAACTTTGGCAGACTTTATAAAAGTAAATCCAAGAAATAAAGATGAGGAGAAGAATGAAAAGGATACAGCCATGGAGAATAGATGACGAAAAGGAACTACGGAATACGTACAACATAGGTTCTTACCAACAAGGAGTGATGATAAACCATTAGAAGTAATCAAAATCTACTATCCCGAAGTTTTGGAATAGTAGATTGGATGCAGAAGGACCTAAAGAACCTTGACATATTGACGAGAATTATGATTCATGTTCGCAAAATGACATATTGAAACAAGTATGTATGAAGGAATCATATAGCTTTATAAAAGGATGAATGGAAGTAGCACATAAAAGCCACAGGAATATTAGCTGGGAAATATTTGAAATAGAATCAAGACTGAGTCACGAAATGGATTTATGATCATGAGAAAGTAGAACTTGAATCAAGATGAATAAATAAGAAAATTGTATGACGATTTATGGGAAGGAAATATAAATAATAAATAACTTATACCCTAAATATTTAAACTTATATTATATGTTGGATGAGAAGGGAACGGATGATGCAGAGTGTAGTGCGAAAGTTGTGAATGGCAGAAAGGTGGCTGGTGCAATTAAATCGTTGGTGAATGTAAAAGGACTATGTCTGGGGTGTGCTAGGGTCTTGCATGAGGGTAATGTTTAATAGTGTTATGGTATGTAGTGAGACTGTCTGGAATAAGAGGTAAATCTAAAGTTCAAGGTGTTCAGATGGACAATCTTAAGGGGCGTGCTAGGTGTGAGAGAAGTTGATTAAATGAGATGAACGTATTAGAGAGTTGTGTGGGCTGAAGAATGGGGTAAATCAAGGAAAATGAAAAGTATGTTGAGATGGTTTGGTCATGTGGAAAGGATGAATGAATAGTCGGTTTGTTGATGTATAGGTGGTGAGTGTGTTGGGAAACGCGACCGCTGGGAGACCGAAGAAAAAGTGATTTGGGCCAGTAAAGGGAATGGTCTGCGGAGAGAAATGTGAGTTGGCAGAGGCGAAAAGAAAGTGCATAATAGGAGAGAATGGGGGGGTGTTGTAAAGGGGTATGGTTGTGGCCCACCTGGGCCAGGGGATGAACCCTACACTTGACGATTTACCATAGTGAGGATCCGTTGCGGTCCCGTGAAGCACTAGGGTGGATTTTCTGACTGCGACGAGTTCTTACTAATTAATGATATAGAGGGAGCGGTAAGGCTGGGTTTCTTTTCGACTTTTGTCCTATTCTTCTATTGCTTTTCTTTTCCGATGCATGTACGCACCTTACCCCCAGTCTTGGGAAGAAAAGGTAGATGAAGAAGAAGAATAAATATAAATGGAAATGAAGATGGAATAAGAAGAATCATTAGAGAATGAAAAAAAAGAATTTAAATAGAAAGAGAAATGTGAGGAATAAAGCGTGGAAGAACTAAACAATGAAATATATCATAAGGAGATACTTGATGATGTATGTTTACATACGTGTAATTCTTAACAAATTTTGATCAAGGGATTTATGAGAGCAGATAGTCAAAAGAACCATTTTAGCAACCCCAAACTCGTATTTAGGTACCCTGCTTCCCCCCTTTCACATCCCGCTTATCACGGGTGGTGAAAATTTATTTTTTTAAGAAGAAAACTTGGTTCTTTAGAATTTTCTACATGTAAACTAATTTAGAAGTGACAAAAGAGTTTTACTTTGCTTGTGAAATTAATATACTAAAGAGAGATGTTTAACAGAATCAAGGAGATTGGAGAAATTTAACTTTACATAAATTTAAAATTTAACTTTATTGAATTATGCCAAGAACTCCCAAGAATAGTTACATACAAATAGTGGTGTCAAATAAAAACTAATAAGCAGTTCAATTTCATATCTAGACAATGAAATCTACAACCATATTAATGCCAAATAAACAACAGTCGTTCAAATTGACACAAGCTTTCCTCCTGAAAGTTCTTTACCCCACACGTTAGAGCTCGCTTTAAAGGACCAATATTTGGGGGGTCGTCTTTGAGAAGATCATTCGTTCTAAAACTGTTCATATTTGGAATCCAAAGAACTAATAGCGGGGCTGCCAGACGGGGCCAACCCTCAGAAATGAGGAACATTGTTCCTGAGCCAAGCTCGAGTAGATCTTGCTTTGTGTTGGTGCAGAATCATGCTGAAATGTTCTTGGTTCATTTTGCAAGAGGATCTCACCTGACCTAAAAGGTTCTTGGTTCATTTTGCAAGAGGATCTCACCTGACCTAAAAGGTTCTTGGTTCATTTTGCAAGATGATCTCACCTGACCTGACCTGGTGGTTATACCATACTTTCCAGAACGGTTTGCTGGTATACAACTGACTAGGTTTTATCACCTTTTCACAAAAATGGATATCTGTGACCCACCAAACCATCACAGAAACCGGATGATACTGTACGAGTTCTGTTGCTTCCTTAGATGACGTACTATACACCCTATCTTTTTGTCTGTTAAAGCAATCTTCCACAATAAAGAACAAAATTCGTCTGTAAAGTGAATTTTTAGGTGTCGATCATGCGCGTACTTCTCATCCAAAAGGCGTTAGACTTTTCTTTCTTACCTTTGTTCAGGGCATGCATGAGAAAAGCCCTTAACCTTAGGTCCATGAGTGAATGCCCTTAGCTTCTTTTATAAGCCCTTAATCCTAGGTCCATAAGTGAATGTCTTGGCATCCATACATGTAGACGTACTAAAGTTACCACATGCTTCCCGAATATCGACCGCAGTAAACTTGCTACTACTGTAGATATATTCGGAAGGTAACGTCTATACAGCCTACGTAGTTCGCACATGAATTTTGTCATTCCTAGGGAATATGCAAAAATAGGGATCCATGATTGCACGAAAACGGGATATGATACAGCAAATCCGAGAATATATATATGGAATCAGCACCTCCGAATTACTATATATCTGCTACAAAAGTCCATCCAAGAAAAATTTCACCTTTTTTTTGACCAGTGTAAGTTTTCTTATTTTTCTCCCATAAATGGATGACCGAACTTTGAAAATAACTATTGCCGAATACGAAGGTGATTATTCGCCCGAAAATTAATTTTTTTCGGTATTCGGGGCGAATACTTTTAGCCGAATATTCTGTATTCGCTTTTTCACTCTACGGCACACACCTAATATATATATATATATATTATATATATTATATATATATATATATATTATAATATAAATATTATTATAAAAATTAAAATTTAATAATAAATAAATAAATAATATTAATATAATATATAAAATAATTAATAATAAATATAATATTATATATATATATATATATATACTATATATATATATATATATAATATATATATATATATATATATATATATATATATATATATATATATATATATTGTAATCCTTAAAATCTTTAATAACAAATATTTTAGCAAAATTTCTTTTATATTCTTTTTATACTTTAGAACATTAGAAATATAGAGAAACTAAGAAGCCACATGGGCCTATCGAGACTGTCCCAATCAACCAAATAGAACGAATCACATATCCACAAAGCACCTAGGGCTGGCTTGTTAGTAACTTACATAGTAAAAAGAAAATCTACCACTAAAAGAAAAAAAGCATAGCTAACGAACATGCTAACCACACTGCAAGCTTTAATAAATTTTTTATAGTCATAACATTCAGTTTAACTTTAATAACTTTAACTAAAAATCTGCCAATTTGACTTAGTCAAAATATACTATATGATACCCAAACCATCCATATACCTATCCAATACTTTCTTAAATGTTGCAATCGAGTCGAGTCACACTCTACAACCTCCTGTGGCAAACCATTCCAAAAATTAACAACTCTATTACTGAATGAATGCTTTCTTCTATCAAGATAGCATGCTGCTTTAATTTTCTTACTGTGACCCCTGGTCTACTGTTCCTGTCCGTGATTTACTATGAAGAAATTGTTGATCTCCCTATTATCAATAGATGTAAATATTTTGGAGACTTGTAACATGTCCTCTCTGAGAAATCGCCTTTCTGCAGAAAACATTCCTTACTTTCAAACCCAAAAATCATCCTTGTTGCTCTACGTTGCACTCTTTCTAGTATATCTATTTCTTTCCTTAAATAAGGGCACAAACTTGTGCTCAATACTCTAATTCTGGCCTAACATAATTATTACATAGTTTACTTATAACTTACTTGCTCTTGTAAATGACATTACGATTTATTATATCTAACATCTTTTTAGCTTTATTCCTTTCTTCCAAACACTGATTAACTACTTTCAAATTGCTGCTTATAATCACACCAAAATCTTTTTCTTGGTCCACAGACTCAAGCCAATCCCCATTCATATCATAGTTAAATCTTTTATTTGAGTAACCTAGTTGAAGATACTTACACTTTTTAGTATTAAAATTCATTTGCTAGTTATCTGCCCGCTCTTTAGGCATCTAATAGGTTTTCAAAAAATGATCTGAAAATGACGTTTTAGAGGTCAGAAAAGCTGTAGTTTGCTTTTTATTTGATCACAATTAGCTGAAAATTAAGATTTTGGGTTTCATTTTAAGATTGGGGCTAAAATGGTGTCCGCCTTAAGCAAAAATCAAACCGTCACCTCAAAGCGAATTTGACATTCATTAGTGGGACTCCACTAGCATTGCAGGATTCCTCCGCTTTGTATGCAGGGTTCCTACTAATTGGATATGCACCTGGCGCCTTCCCCGCCTCCACCCATTTCAGAATCCAGACACATTTTCACACAGCTAGTTGATAAAGTGAATGAGGGTCTCGCTGGTACTTTTGGTGACGGCGCCTTCAACGGTACAACTGAATCAGCTATCCATGGCCCCTTTCCATGTGAAACCTGTATCACTTGTGTTGGATTTCCCTCTCAGACCAGGTTGTGATCTTGTTTCTAAAGTTACGAGATCCTTGTCATCTCGAGTTTTTTGATAATTCTGTTAAGGATGAGAGTCCACCTATTGAGACAATGGTCTTGGAACGTCCTTTGAATACAGAAAAGTGATAACTTTTCAATTCGATGGAATTGCCGAATGTTACGCCAATTTTGAAAAACTATTCTGATTGTTAAGAATCGTACGCCTGCTTGTGTTTGTCTCTATGAACTGCAATTATGTCTCAGGAGGTTTTTTTCCTCCTTCATGGTACATACAGTGTTGCCCTGACATCGACTGAGAGTAAGTGTGATTGTGGTAGCCTTGGTAGATTGGTTACTACTTTGCAAGTCTGTTCCTTGCATCTCTTTCCTTTTCGCTGTTCTGCATGCAGTAGCTGCTCAGATACATTTGAAGTGTTTCTACACTGTTCTACATGTTTGACAATCAGTTTTTCTGAGGATTGTCACCTCCCCCAAAGCCTAACATTTTGGTGGACCTTTACCCCAGTTTACATAGGTTGCCTTAAACTTTTAATAGTGATATGAGTTTCTGCTCCTTGTTTATTCTTGATCAATTAGATATATTTGTGAAAAATGCATAACAAAATGCGATTAACCCTAAAGGATATAAAGTTCAATGTTAAACTTAAAAAGTTTAAAAATTTAAGATTTATTCATTTTTTACAATTCACTCAGTTTTTATGAATTATTTGGATTATATATAATTAGACGAGTTACAAAACTTCGATTCAGAGCACTTTTCTGTATACCCACAAGTTTGGCATCTGATTCCAAAATGAATTTCTGATTATGAGTGGCTCTGTCTGGAAAAAAAAATTCAATGTTTAGATTATACTAGAGAAAAGTTTTAGGTTTAGGTCTCCTTAGCTACTCAAAAACATTTCCAAAAATAAAAAATATCCCATTGAAGATTTTTTTTTCACAATTTTTATGAAAATTTCAGAGTAGATTCAATTTAGCAAGTTCCATATTTTTTATTTATAACATTTTTCTTTATACTCAACAATTTGACTTGTGCAAATGTCATTGTGCTTTCTGTTTTAAATTAGACATGGAGTGCCCAGAGGTGAAATCATTCCCTAAATAGAAAAAATGCCTAAAATGAAGTTGTGTAACTATTTAAATTTGTTTTTTACTCTGATAAATTCATTTCATAAACTCTAATGAATATAAAAAGTAATTAGAGCAAATATTCACTTGTGAGTTGTGACCAAAAATTTCTACCCTCTTCCAGTAAGTAAAAAAAAAAATTAGTTAATTTTGAATACTGTTTAAAGAAGTAATAAACCTGATACATTTATTGAAGTTTTGTAGCTTCTCAATTATATCTACACAGAAAATTACACAAAAATTAAATTAATAGTAAAAAAATTATAAAAAAATTTCAGTTTAAGCAATATTTGTGAGTTTAACAACTAAACGTAAAAAAGTTTGCAATTTTTACTATTTAATAATTAATAAATAAAAGATTCTTAATCATAAGTCATTGTTAATTGCATTAATTTATTCAATCTAAAATCTGCTTGATTGAATTTTAATATGACTAAATTTATTAAACATTCAAAAGTTTAAGATTCACAAAATGTAGTTCAAAGAAGGTGCATATTAGCTTTTTGAGATGAAAGTCTGTCTCCTTTTGAGTCGTGGATGTGCCCACAGTATAAATAATATTTCTACTATGATGTGCGACCTTTGTTAACAATGTTAAACATACTCTCATTGGAGATGTTAAATGGAGAGGAGCAAAAACATTTTCTTGCAAGGTTTCGAAGATACAATGTTTCTCAAGTTTATTAAATTTAGGATACTTGGTGGCTATACTTGTAAACTAATACACTTATAATTACACTTATATTGTAAACCAAAATAGAACCGCAAGGTTTTAGGAGTTAGAAACGGAGTAATAAATTGAAAAAATATTTTTTGAGTGGAGTCATGAGATCAAAATATAAAAATTTAGTTACTATATAATAAAGGGGTCGTAAGTGAGGCAGTTTTAGAAAGGAGGGCTGGTGCCTGGCATTTTAAAATGATGGAACTTGAACTGAAAAAAAGTTACTGGCTCCACGGACCTGTTCTAAACTATTTAAGTTTAATCAGAAAAAATTGAAAGTTATTAATTGTTGAATTTAGACCAAAAATGGTTAATTGATTTGGTTAATCTAATTAATTTCTCATCTTTGACTTAAATATTATTTACCATAAAATGTATCTTTTTTTCAGAAGTTAACGAGTGGCGATGGGAAGAGTGGCAAGAAGAGTTCCCTTAAAAGTGGATCTCAAAAGTCAAAGATACGAACTCAAAAGATTGGAAATGGAAAGTTGAAAAAATTCTCTTGTTTTTTCTGTGATTTTAGATTTCAGAGTAAAACTGAGTTAGATAATCACTTAATGTCTCATAATGAAAGAAGGTTTAAATGTTCTCGCTGCATTTATGAAAGTAATCATAAGGGAAATTTACAAAGACACATGTTAATACATGAAAATACAAAATTATTTAAATGTTCTGAGTGTAGCTATGAATGTAATCAGAAAGTAAACTTAAAATTACATTTGCTTAATCATGAAAATATACTCCCCCGCAGTTGTTTACCTTGACGTTGGTGGGGGGGCTCTCTGGGACACTGTTGGGCAGGGTATACTGCCCTGCAGTGTCCTAGAGCGAAGAAACAACTAACAACAAGTTGACAAACCAGACCCTCCATTAGGTGGGCTGTCAGGTGGGTGAAATGCTTGCCACAGGTTCCTGGATCCATCATACATATCAATAAATTTCGTAACACCTCGAATTTTCGAGAGAAATGATATAATGGTCTGGAGAAGAAACCAGCAACTCCGGTTCATTGTGCAATGGAGTGGTGTGGTGGCATTTCCGTTTTCCAGAGGCGGATGCTTCTCACCCTTCCCTGGGTTTTCGGATATGCCTCTTCCGCGCATCTGCTTCTCCCCGAATCCTTCTCTTTCGTCTCTCAGTGCTAGTCCCCCGAGCAGTGAAAGGTCGACTTCCCGTACGTCAAACTGATTCGCTTACGCTGTTGGGCTGGGGTTTTTTTGGGGACGTGGATGGCGTAGTGCTTAGAGCATCCGGTTATTGTTTACGCTGCGACGCGGTGTCCAATGTTCAAATACCGCTGATGGAGAGTGGAATCTCCTGTGGCTCATTGAGTACTCAGCAATTATGGGATGAGAAAACCGGGTGCTTTGGGGGCTGCGCTTGAAACGTTCTTAGGGGGACCAGTTCCGACAGGTCGGTGTCTCGGGCGAGGAATCTGAACAGCTTGGAGTGACCGGGTACTCACGAACGGAATGAGAATTCGGGTGACGCGTGCATGGGAGAGGTTCCTGCCTTGGAGGGAATCCATGTGGAATCCGCGGAAGATGTGGGGTGCCATTCTACGCACTTCAGGCACATGTTCAGGGGTGCTGGGGGTCAACAAAATCCCTCATCCTTAGGTCTGAGGTTTGGACCCGGATGAGGGATAAATAGCCTCCCTGGGAGGAAGTGGGAAGAGAACAAAAAAAAAAAAAAAAAAAAAAAAAAAAATAAAATTATTCAAATGTTCTTACTGCAATTATGAAGTAATCGGAAGGGAGATTTGAAAAAGCACTTAATGCATGAAAATGAATTATTTAAATGTTCTCACTGCAATTATGAAAGTAATTGGAAGGGAAATTTACAAACACACTTGTTAATTCATGAAAATACAAAATTATTTAAATGTCCAGAGTGTAGCTATGATTGGAATCATAAAAGAAGCTTACAATTACATTTGCTTACGCATCAAAATATAAAATTATTTAAATGTTCTCACTGCAATTATGAAAGTAATTGGAAGGGAAATTTACAATCACACTTGTTAATTCATGAAAATACAAAATTATTTAAATGTTCAGAGTGCAGCTATGAATGTCATCGGAAAGAAAGCTTAAAATTCCATTTGCTTAAGCATGAAAATATAAAATTATTTAAATGTTCTTACTGCATTTATGAAAGTAATCATAAGGGAAATTTACAACGACACATGTTAATACATGAAAATACAAAATTATATAAATGTTCTGAGTGTAGCCATGAATGTAATCAGAAAGTAAACTTAAAATTACATTTGCTTAATCATGAAAATATAAAATTATTCAAATGTTCTTACTGCAATTATGAAAGTAATTGGAAGGGAAGTTTGAAAAATCACTTGTTAATACATGAAAATATAAAATTATTTAAATGTTCTTACTGTAATTATGAATATACTATTTTAGGTTTGATTTCAATTTATTCAAATACATGCAAATTATTTAAATGTTAAGAGAAAATGAAAGTAAAAGAAAGAGAAATTTTCACAGCTTGTTAATGTCAAGAATATACAAAATTATTTAAATGTTTGAGTGCAGCTATGAATGTAATCGGAAAGGAAACTTAAAAAGACATATGCTTAAGCATGGAAATTCTTGCCAATGATTTCGTGGATTACAGATATGAGAATAAATTAAATTAAATTAAATTAAATTAAATAAATGAGAAATAAAAAAAATAAAACAAACAATTCATACTTTAATTTTATTAACAGTGAATGGATACATTCAATGATATGCAAAAACTACACTACCTTCTGAAGAAAATTTTGAAAATATAAAATTTAAAGCCAAAATTTCTTAGAAATAAATTAGGAAATGAATGAAAATAACTTAGTATAAAAAAAGAAATAATTTTCAGAAAAGAATAAACAATAAGAATAAAAGCTGAAAGAGAGAACAAATAAAAACAAACAATAGACTGTAACACAAATGAATAAAGAGAAAGAAATGGAAATATTGATTGATATAAAAAAGAACCTGTATCAATAAAATCTAGACAAGGACAAACAATAAAATAGAAAGAAATAGTTGGTGTGACATTTTGGAGGGAAATGAGGAGAATGAAATGGAAATAGATGCAGAAAATTCGGATGTAGAAGAGATGGAAAATATAACAGATAATACAATAGGAGAACCGGAACCAGACAGAGAAAGGGAACTGATGAATGAAATATGGATTGCCCAAACAGGAAATGAAGAATATTGCTCAGAGGAGAAAATGTTGATAAAAATAGCAAAATACAGAGATGAAAACCTCATAGAGGGAATACAGGGCAGATGCAAAATAAAAAAAAAACGGAAATTGGTTCCAAATGGAGAAATATACTAGAATAGCAGATAAAGTGCTACCAAGAATTATTCCAGTCAATTGTAGTTTGTCTGAGATTAATAGACTATATTATGCAGTTGCCAGGGCAGTTGCGGACTGTATGAAAGCTAAAGTATTCAAAATCAAGAAAACGGGAGAAAAAAGGAAGAACAAAGAAAAGATACCACCGTGGAAATATAGACTACAACAGAAAGTAAGTAAACTAAGACAAGAGGTATCGATAATAGATGCTTACCGACGTATTGTGATAACATCAGAACAAACTATAAGAAGAGTTAAAAATATATTAAGGAAAGAAAACACAGTGCAAAATAACCAAATAACTCAGGCCATTGCAAGTAGAAAGCTGTTAATAATAGCAAAGGCTAATAAGATTAAAAGGTATGAGAAGAGAGAAAAAGAGAAAAAACAAAATGAAATGTTTAAAGAGGATCAGGGAAGGTTCTATAGTGAACTACGAAATGATTCCATCAAATTGTCAAACTCTCCTCCAAAAGAGGAAGTGGAAAGATTCTGGAAAGGAATTTATGAAGATGAAATAACATTTAAAAATCAAGCAGAATGGCTAGAAGAAATAAAGAATAGCCAAGAAATAATTAATATTGAACAAATGGAACATGCAGCAATTACAGAAAAAAAAAGAGATTAAAGATGTAATTAAAATTAGTAGCAACTGGAAAACACCTGGACCAGATAGAGTTCAAAATGTATGGCTTAAGAAAATAAGAGCATTATTGTAACCGCTTACCGCATGTTATAATAGAATTATAAATGGAAGAGAAGAAATTCCTCAGTGGTTAACAGCTGGAGAAACTGTGCTGATCCCAAAAAGCGAAGAAACTAAGAGGCCTGAAAAGTATAGAACCCATCACGTGTCTACCAACCTTATATAAGGTGTTTACGGGAGTGTTGGCAAAAAGGATCCAAGAACATTTGGATAACAATAACATCATAAGCGAAGAGCAAAAAGGATGTAAAAATATTAATGGAACTAAGGACCAACTACTCATCAACAAAATTATTACAGGAAATTCGAGGAGGGCCCAGAAAAACCTAAGTATGGCATGGATAGACTACAAAAAAGCCTACGATAGTGTCCCTCACAATTGGATCAGAAAAGTTTTAAAAATATATAAAATTAGCCCTGAAATTATAAGGTTCATAGAAAATGCAGTGAAGATATGGAAAGTTAATATAAATCTCCATTATGAAAAAGGAAATATGGTAATAGAAGTAAAATTAAGCAAGGAATATTCCAGGGAGACTCCATCTCTCCCTTAATATTTGTGCTTGCCATAAATCCTCAGCACTTTAATTAATGGTTTAGGCCTTAGGGAATGGATATCGTATAAATTCGAGAAATGAGAAGAAACCCAAAATAATTTCCCACCTATTTTATATGGACGACTTGAAACTCTACGCGTCAAATAGAGAAGAAACTATGAAGCAAATAGAAATCGTAAAAAGGTATTCTAATGACATATGCATGGAATTTGGGCTTGATAAATGTGCGTTTTTGCTACTCAAAAAAGGCAGAAGAACAGAAAGTGAGAATATAGAAATTAAAGTAGATATAATTAAGGAGTTTTGAACAAGAACACGTATAAATATCTCGGAATAGAAGAATCAAAAAGAATAGAAAACAGCTTAATGAAGGGAAAAATAAAAAAGGAATATAGGAGAAGAGTAAAATTAATCTTGAAATCGGAATAGAACCCCAGAAACAAGATGCAAGCCATTAACACCTTGGGGATCCCGGTACTCTCATATGGTTTTGGAATTATCGACTGGATGCAGGAAGACTTAAACAAGCTGGATGTTATGATCAGAAAAATGCTGCACGCACACAAGATGACCTATAAAAATCAATGTGTGCCATACATGTATCCAGAAAAAAAGGAGGAATGGAAGTGCCCACAATAGACACAATATACAAAGCTGAAGTAATAGAAATTGGGAAGTATTTGAAGGGCAAAGAGGAAAGATTCATTGGATGGGTATATGAGCATGAAAGCTTGAAACCTTCATCAACTTCAATTATTAAAAAAATGAATGATTATATAAGAGATGTGAGAATTGATGAATAAGTAAGAAACAATGAAAGTTCGGAGAGAAAAATAAAGAATACTAAGATAATATACAAAGAGAAGAGTGAAGAAGCAAACCTGGAACAATGGATAAACCACACATTTGCTTAAGATAAAAACATACTAAGCATTCATTGACACATATAAATCAAATGAGGTAATGATAAAAGGATGGCTAATAAGTGAAGATGAAAGAACCATTTTAGCAGCCCAAGATCAAGCCCTCAGGACCAACTGGTTCAAAAAACACATAGAAGGGAAAAACATAACGGACAAATGCAGAATGTGCAATGAATGGTCGAAATCAGTATGTCACATATCTGTATGTGAGGTTTTGCTGCTGAGGGGCTCATACACTGAAAGACACAACAGCATATGTAGATTGATCCAATTTAGATTATGTAGAAAATTTGAGAGAGTAAATACAGCTAACCACTGGGAACATCACCCAAACAATATAGAAGAAAATAATAGAGCCTTAATACTTTATGACTACAATATCCCAACAGACGCATAAGTTACTTACAACAAAGCAGATATAGTTATCCATAACAAAACTGAGAACAAATGCTGGATCATAGAGGTCGGAGTCGCGTGGGATGGAGTCGTCTCAGCCTAATATCGTGCGGATGTCTGCTGATGCGGATGCGGATGTTACCCGCATCACTAATATATATATATATATACAGCAGCAGCGTTATATATATATATATATATATAGCAGTATATATATATATATATATATATATATATATATATTTATATATATATTGTATTACAGATTACATATTAGGCCTAGGCGATACATATACAGTGAGCAGCAGCTGGTTATTGGCTGGTTGGCTGGCTGCTGCGCTGTTGCCAGCAGCTGGCTAAGGTTATTATGCCATAGCTAGCCTGGCTACATACAATAATATTACTGGCTGCTGGCTGGTTGCTATTGTTAAGTTATGCTGGCTATTACATATATACATATATTAGTTTGGTAATTATTATTATATATTATTACATACATACAAATTCATATGTGTCTGTTTGCTAAAGGCACTCTTATTCTTATGTAACTGTTGGCTACTAATAAGGTTGCTATTGGGCTGGCTATTGCATATATATTATTACTATTATTACATATTTTTCCGTTATATAAATTCATATATATATATATTAAGGCTATTACGTTACTGCTGGTTGGTTGGTTATTATTGGTTGTTGTTGTTGGTTATATATTAGCTATCCTGGTTTTAGATGTATCTGATATTATTTATTGAAGAATATATAATATTATATATTATTGGTTATTGTATACATACATATTATTATTGGTTACATTACAGTTATATGCTAATATTATATATTATTACATATATTATTACATTATACCTATTATAATACATACATACATTACTATATTTATATATATATTATATTGTTAGGTATATATATATATATATATATATATATATATATATATATATATATATATATATATATAGATTGTATATATATATATATATATATATATATATATATATATTGATTCAGAGTTTCGATACAAAAATATATGTTTTTAATTGCCAATAGACATCAAGAATTGGTTGATTAAATTAACGAAAATAGTGTATAATGTCTTTCAACCAAAGAATAATAGCTTCCTTTTTAAATAAGGTCTTTCTATAGAATTAACTCCTAAATCAATCAGCAAATTGACCTTTTATTGCCCTTCACGAACTAACAAACACTTGTTCTCAGGCGTTCGCTAACCAATATTAAATTATTTAAAGTATATTATTTTTTATATATAATGGTTAAAATTTAAACATTATATTGCCTTAGTCGCATAGATTACCTAGACCTTCAGCTCTCTTAAAAAATCCTTTATTATATATATTATATGCAGTTGTATTATTATTATTGCTGGTTAGAGAGCTCCGTTATTATTGTTATTACATATTATTATTATTATTATTATATATATTATTGTGTATATATAAATGTATATATTATTATATTATTATTATATTATATATTATATTATATTATACATATACATATTATATTATTATTATACATATGTATATACGTCATTGTTATTGTTATTATTATTATTAGCATAGAAGAATCTGCTTAATTTGTTGGTTGTTAATACTATTTACTTTAGCCTTATCGGTAAAATCTTGAAATATACATACAATAATATTATTATTATTATTATTGTTATTAAGCTACATATATATATATATATATATCAAAGGCCGTAGAGGTTGAAAGAGGTTGGTGAGATTCTTATAAAGAGTGGGTCCTGCTTTGTACCCTGGAAACATAGAAAATTGAATGTTTTTTTCTTATCGTCAGCTTATGGAAAGACAATCTTATAAAAGTAGTTAAATATTTCACTTATATCTAGTTTAAAAGGTTAAAAATTACAGGCAACATGTAATATTCGCGTTCGCGTTCGCCAATATTAAGAAAATTATTCACATTCACATTTTGCGAATATTAAGAATCATTGCATATTCGCATTCGTATTCGCGAACATTGGAAAATAGATATTCAGTCCATCTCTAATATATAACAGTTATATACTGTATATATATTATTGTTATTATGTTATATATTATATATATATATATATATATATATTGATATATTATTATTATATTATATATATATATATATATATACATATATATATGAAGAACAACAGTGGTATATATATATTACATATGTATATATATATATACTGCATACTTATAATTTTAAATACAGCAATATGCCTAAGGCTATGAGTTGGGTTGGTTATTGTTACAGCTATATATATTATATTATATATTATTATTATATTATATAAATATAAGTTACATATATTATTATTATTATTATATTATTATTACATATTATTACATAGGCATATATATTATTATTATTGTTATATTATACGTATTGGCACTGGCAACATATTCATCTCCCGAGTCTCTCTCATTCTCTGCAGAGGCAGGACTCTCGTTCTATATATATGTTACTAATATATTTAGGCTGCTTTTTGTTAAAGAGTTGAAATATTATTATTATTATACATTATTACATATATTATATTATATCCAAGCTGCTATTATTGGCTATATATATATATAGTTATATATATATATATATATATATATATATATATATATATATATATATATATATATATATATATATATATATATTAAGAAGTAATTGAATAAATATAAACAGTATGAAAAAAAGCACTGGACACTTTATTTCGTTATATCTAATTTTAATGGTTATAAAATTTAATGTAAATATCTAATAGAATATTCAAGCTACAGAACATTAAAAATGAAAAGCAAATCAATATTTTATTATTTAATAATAAATTTTTATAATATAAGGTTTACATAAGAAAATTTTGATGGTAAAAGTAAACGTAACATGCGTTTTTAATACGGACAAAATAATAGTCGTTAAATCTTAATAATATTATAATATTATAATCTTATAATAATTTTATAATATTATAATATTATATAATAATATTATATTATTATAATAATTTTATAATCTTGCCTCCTTTCATATCTATTTGTAATGAGATAATGTAACGACTTTTGAAGCAAAGAAAGGGTTAAAGACTTTATGATTGTGTATTAATTCAAGGAATATGTAATAACTCATGAAAGCTTTCATTAATTATTATGCCTTAACATCATCTTTTGGATATGAACAATGAACCAAATATCTTTTTTCAATATATGCGAGTAGGAACAAAATTTTGGTAGCAATACGAAATATTTTTAATATTCTCGAATATCAATGCGAATAATTTTTCTTAATATTCTAGTATTAAGTTTTCAATATTTAACATTTAGAAGTCGGCGAAATTTAACACATATAAATTACTACCACAACCTAGTTTCGGTATGAGCTAACTCAGAATTCAAGGTCAAATGTTAACAAAAACCGCTAAATTTTCCAACAAGTCACAAACGGACCGTCCGATTTATATTCGGATTCGCAAATGTTCAATTGCGAATACGAATAAGAATACTTAGGTTTTCTAATATATATAGAGGCAGCAGCATAGCAGTATATGAGCAGTTATTGTTGGTTATTGGTTGGCTATTATTACATACATATGTTATATATATATATATATTAGTTATTATATACATATATGTTATTATATATATATATATTATATCTATATATTATTATATATAACCACCACTTTTTTTACTACACTATCGTGAAAGTTTCATTTTATTACTAAACATATTTATTATTATTATTCTTTATAATCATTAATTTATTTCATTATTATTATTATTTGCTATTATTATTATTATTATTATTATAATTATTATTATTATTATGATGATTATTATTATTATTTCCTTTATTATTATTATAGTATTATTATTATTTTCTGCCTCTTCCTCGTAAAAGGTTAAGAATCCTGAATATATATATTATCCTCCTGTATTATATTACATATACATATAAAATAATTTATTATTGCTATATTATTATTGCTATATATTATTATTGTTTAAAATGTTATATATTATTACATATATATTATTGCTGTTGTTGTTGTTAGCATACATTATATATATATACGCAGCATATTGTATAAAGGCGGTTTCTATACTATATGTTATGCTACATATATATATGGTTATTATTATTACTATATTATACATATTATTATTATTATTAAAAAGATATTATTAATATTACATATACATACATTATTATTATATTATTGTATTGTTATATTATTATTAATATTGGTTGTATTGTTATGCTGGTTATTTCCATATTATTGCTAGCTACATATTATTGCTGGTGCTATGTTATTTTTTTTATTATTATTAGCTGGTTATTACTATATTGGTTATTATTACAGCTGGTTATTATTACGCTACATACATACATTGTTGTTGAGCTATGTGATACTAAGGCTGGCTAGATATACAGAATTGTTTCCATACAATATACATTACATACATGATTACATTACAATATTACAGTTGTTGAGCATAGCAGTTATTATTGATATTACATATATATATATTGTTATTATTATTATTATTATTATTATTATTATTATTATTATTATATATTATTATTATTATATTATATTATTATATTATTATTATTATTATATTGGTTATATTATTATATATTATTATTACATATTATGCTATTATTATTGGGCTATTACATATTATTATTATATACATACATATTTACAGAATCATATATTTCTAAAATTTTTCAAACACGCAAGATTTCAAATACACCTTCAAACATACATACACAGCTACATTATTGGTTATAAACATATATATATATATATATATATATATATATGTTGTTGTTATATAATAGTATATATATATATATATATATATATATATATTGTAGAACATTCCAATTACACAAGTAATAAATTTTTGAGCTCGAAAATGATTAACATTTCTTTCTTTGATTTATTTTAGGTTATAATTATTCTTGAGCAAAGCGGAGAATAATCTTAATCTTTGTCTTCATTCTTCTCTTTGTCTTACACTTTCAAAGTTTGATATTGAAAGGAACAAAGAAATTTTTTAATATAAATGAAAAGATGCACCTATATACATATATATATATACATATATATGTTATATTATTATTGGTTGGTTATTGGTTAGCAGTTGGTTGGTTATTATTATTGTATTGGCTAGTTTTGGCTGGTTATATATATAAACATATATATTATTATTAATATACGTATACATATTAATATTATTACTGGTTGGTTGCTAATACAGATTGGTATTGCTGTTGAAGAGCTATGCTATATATAGTTATTGGCTAGTTGGCTACGCTATTGCTGGTTGTTACTATATTATATGATATACATAAGTCTTACTATTCTTATTATGACCGATAACGCAATGTTATTATTATTATTATTATTATATTATTATATATTATTATTACATACATATACATATTATTATTATACTATATATATATTGTTGGTTATTATTATTAGAGCATATATATATATTATTATTATTATTATATATATTATTATTATATTACATATATATACATATTAAATAGAAAAGGAGATCTTTCCTCCCACTCATTCCATGTCGCGAATGCAAAAATCAAATCCTTATTATCATACATACCCATACTGTATGACAAATACACTTTTGAGACTAAAAATTAAGTTGTAGTACATTAAAAAAGGAAGCATATCACATATTACAGATTCAATGAAAGACGTCCAACTTGAACAAAGTTCAAACCAACTAATTTATATATTTTTTTTGGAATCTGGTGATCTAGAATAAAAAGGACTAATTATAATAAAAAGGACAAATTATAATAAGGACAAATCTGGAACCCGGAGCCTAAGAAAATGCAACACCCCATCTAACATTGCCATACATATACATATAAGCTGGCTGGCTATTACTGCTATTGGCTGGTTGGTTACAAGGCATAGCGCATATGCTGCTGGCTGGCTGGCTGTTATTGTTAAAGGAAGAAGGAAGGCTGGCTGCTGGCTATTAGCCATACATATTATTATTATTGCTGGTTATTGTTGTTATTACATATTACTATTGCTGGCTGGCTACATTATGCTGGCTGGCTGCTGCTGCTGGTTGGTTATTGCCATATATTACAGTTAGTTGGCTACATATATATATTATTATTTCATATTGGCTACACATATTATTGGTTATTGTTGGAAGGCTAGTTACAGCTGGCTATTATTATTACACATATTATTATGCCATACATATTACTGGCTGTTGGTGCTGGCTGGCTGGCTACATGGTTACTGGCTGGTTTATTGCTATTGCTGGCTATTATTATTGGCTGGGCTACATTGCTGATATGATAGCCTGAGTTGGTTATTATTGGTTGGTTGTTATATTGCTGTTATTATTACAATGGCTGGCTGCTAAGGCTATTGGAGTTGAAGATAGCATGTATTATTATTATTATTACTGGCTATTATTACTTTTTCATACATTGGCTGGCTGGCTGGTTAGGCCAGTTGATAGTTGAAGGAAGGCTGCTGGTTGTTGGTTATTGGTTGCAGCCATATATAGCATATATATGCTATATACTACAAGTATGGCAAAGTTAGCAGCAAGTTACAAGGGTTGTTAAGGTTACATACTATATATATAGAATAGCAGTTATATATATATGTTGGCTAAGGTTGCTGCTATTGGTTATATATATATATATATATATTGTTGCTACATATATACATAAGATAT
>JABUQX010135571.1:0-17500 GCA_015478945.1 Trachelipus rathkii
CTCTCTCTCTCTCTACTCCTCTCTCTCTCTCTTCTCTCCTCTCTCTCTCGCTCTCTCTCTCTCTCTCTCTGCTCTCTCTCCTCTCTCTTCTCTGCGTGAAGAGTCCACTGATCACTCACTCACCATATGCACCGTTTTTCTGTTGCTCCTGACAGATTTCTAAATATATCCCTCAAATAATGAAATAAAACATACTCATATCTATTAAAAAATACGCACAACAACTTAGTGCTTCGTACAGGCGTGAGTCGGCGGCTACGCACGCTGAGTAGTACGTATAGATTCATCTCTTCCTATCGCCACTTCAACATCCTATACTTAACTGTCGTGTACCCGACATCTTCGAACGCACTTAGAGTCGAGTCTGCCTGTGCCACAAGTATAAGCAGTTTATACGGTCTTCAAAGTAGAGCAGTACAGCTCAGTCACATGTGTCACATGTACCAGTCGTGAGTAGTACTAGTTTAGCAGTTAGTCATTGCTTGTGAAATCTTATGTAGAAAGCACGCTTGTATATTACTATAAAAATATAATAATATATATATAATAACTATATATATATATACTAATATTATATATAAATATATATTTATATTATAATATATTATTGTCACAAAGATGGACAGATGTCAAGAATAACGTGACAATTCTCCGAAAAGTTCATTTATTTTCAAAAAACAAATAAAATAACCAAATTGTTAGAGTAATTTATTTCACAAACCCGAACCTTTCACTTCAGACACCGAAATCGATACGAGGCGGAATAATCACAAGTCTTCGACATTCCAGAATCATTCCAATCAACAGAGGACCTCACAGAACTATCAGTAGTCCCTTTCCTAGAAGGTAAATTACTTTACAATATGTAATTATGTTCTGAACTTCTCAGTACGAAAGTGCGCTCTCAATGTCGCTAATATGACAACTTCCAATACAAATATGACTTATCTTTTTCTTTTGATAAACACTCTCTGGTTACTATCCAATCCTTTCTACAGTATTTCACTCTGAGTACTCACAAGACTTTCGTAATCTCTTCTCAAGAACAATATTCCTTCAATTGTCTCAAACGACGTCCAATTAGAAATCTAGCCTGTATTCTTCTTTATCACTCACTATTGTAGCCAGAAGCTTTCTTGAATCAGGTCTCTTAAATTATATCGTAAAACAAGAGATAAGTCTCCAATGAAGTACACAATTACTGATAGAATCCACACGTTGAATCGTATTCCAATGATAGAACAAAAGGTAGAACCCCAGAGGAGAACCGGTAATAATCAATTAACCTTTTCTATTTATGATCTCTTCACCGTAACTAGGATATCAGGATGTGAATCACCTTGTCGAAGACTTTACTTCCACGAGGACATTTTATTTTCCCAAAAATAAAATTTCTTTAAAATAATTTTCCCAAATAAATAAATTTCCAAAATTATATTTCAAATAAAATGCTGTATATTTAAATTAATCAATTTCCAAAATCTATCCGACGAGTTCTGCGGAACTCAGAATCTCACTTTCCATAATATGCCTAATGCGATAACACACGCCCCATTAAGAAGAAACTGGCGGTTTTCTTTATCAAAAATACTTGGCGTCACATTCCCAATCCTTCCGGTCCAGGTAATAATCTACAAATCTTCAGTGAAAAGGTTGTTTTTTCCGATCAAGGAGTATTTCCTTCAAAGTGTTTCTTTCCTTCTGCAACGGCTTATTATTTGCTTCTAGTACAACTTTTTCCACGATCTGTTCTTTTTCCTTTTAACTCCTCTTCTCTTCCAACTGGATGTTGAGAGAATCCCTTTTCTTTTTTAACTTTCCCAAGATTTAGATTCTTTTCCTCTTTAACCTTAGACTCATCTAAAGACTTGTCTTTAGGTCCTTCCAAGATTCCATCCTGACTTCGCTAGAAATTCAACTATTCGAATCCTCAAACCAGAATCTATCATTTTCAGGCTTCTCAACTCACTCACTACCAATCGCAAACTCCTCCAATAAATTAGAATTCGAACTTGTGTAGAATGTGCAGGACTGAGACTTTGAATCTTCTTCAAAATTATTTCTACAATAGGGCAGAAATATCATTTCCGATCTCAAAAAGGGGTCTTCTCTTTTCAGAGCACTGCCTCCAAATTAACTCTCTTCACGTAAGCCCCTTGAATACGAAGTTTTCCTCAATTCCTTTTGCAATATAACAGATCTGAGATGCTGAACTTCGTTTTTCGCTGAAGTAAATTCTTCTCTCATAATCTGCTGAATGGAGGAGACGAACTCAGATTCGCATTTTCGCCTTTTTCACCCGGCGAAGGGCCAATAATTTTCGGCGGCCGCATCGAGCGCCCTCGTAACTTCATTCTGGCTTCACTAATTCAATTTTGGAGGATTGTGCAATTCGTTTCTTGAGTTTACTATCTCAGAAAATATGACCTGGAATTTTCTTCACATTAGAAGCAAATCTCCTATGAAGTCTCTTAAGTTGTTTCCTTGAATTACGACCCCTTAAATCTGCGCGAATGGATTTATTGACTCTCTCTCAAGCTCTGTGTGATAATGATAACGACTGGCCGCATGAAATTCTATTACCTTCCCTTGAAAGATAATCAGTCTCCTGACGAGTGTTGACTTCTACCATGACTGCGGACATATATGTGGCAACAGTAGCACATCTTTTGGAACTTTCATTTCCTTTATTGTTCATTCTCTTCTTCTCTGGCATCTCTTGACGGTTTCTTGCGGTCTCTGGCAGTCTCTCTTCTGCAGCTTGTCTGGTAGCTTCTCTCTCTAACATGTTTGCTTCTTTTCAGATCAAAACTACTTCTCCTTATTTCTAGCCGACTTGTGTCACCATGATGCAATATACCACTTGCTTGCCGCCTGCTTGTCAATTCTTTTTTCGCTGAAACGCCGTGAGCTAGAACTGCTAAGTGAATACTCTCTTATGTCGTGTCTCCCTCTCTCTCTTGCCATCTTCCCATTCGACTGCTCTCTCCGTGTCCTCTCTGCACTATATAAATTTCTTCTTTGCCTCTTCTTTGCTTATTTGCTTCTTTGCTTCTTTGCTTGGATCTTGCCAGCCGCCGCCACATCCATAATTCAAAAAGTTGTAAATTTTTAATAGAGGCTAACCACTTCAAAATCTCTTTCACAAGAGTTGGCTTTACGTCAAAAAATATAAACGGCTGGATAATTCCTTGTAGAAGTTATTTTCAGACCAGACCTCTAATTGTTAGTCGTAATATGATGCTTTTCTTTCGAAACTTAATTCCCGGACAGGAGCCTCCAATTATTGTCAACAAGGATGGACAGAGTGTTGTCAACAATACGAACGCGTGACAAGTTCACCGAGACATCATTATTTTCAAAACAACAAAAATAAAATTAACATATGATCTAGAAAGGATATGATCACAACAGTAAAACCATTTCACTTCAAGAAACGAAGAAAATGCAGAGTACAGACGAAAATAATCACAAGGTCTTCAGATCTCCCCAAGAGAATACTTCCCCAATGTCACAGAGGACTTCACAGACTGATCAGTAGTCCTTTCTTAGGAAGAGTAAATCCATTACAATATGTATTAGTTTCTGAAATCAGTAGAAAGTCGCTCTCAATGTCGTAGGACAACTTTCAAAGATACAAATAATCGACTTGTATACTTTTTCTATAATTAAGCTGCCATACCAAGATCACCTCTGCTGGTACTAATTCCAAATCCACATATAATCATACTTAGTATTCCACTCTGCACTAGACTCACAAGGGACTTTTGCGTTTAATCTCTTCAAGAACCAATATTCAACTCCCAATCTTTCTAAACGATCCATAATAATAATCTAGCCTGTATTCTTTTTAATAACTCACGTAATTTTTGGTGCAGAGCTTCTTTGGAATTCATGGTACTTTAAATTAGTATCGTTTTTAAAAAGAGAAGGATAAGCTCTTTCAATGATGAAAAGTGTACACAATTACTGAATAGAGAAATCCAACGGTTCGAATCATTTAGTCCAATATAGAACCAAAGGTTTAGGAATCCAGAGAGAGAACCAGGGTATAAATCATTACTCTTCTAATTTATGAAGCTTTCACCGTAACTAGGATATCAGGTGTTGAACGTCACCTTCGTGAGACTTTCTTCCTCATACTGAAACGTTCTCGATGTCCAAACAAAAGTAGTTCTTAAAGGTTTTTTCCAACAAGATTAAAAACCAAAAACCAAAATTAATCTCATAAAAGCGTTCACAATTAAATAATGCAATTTTCAAAATCTATCGCGACGAGTCTGCGGGCGGAAGCTCAGAATACTCACGTTCAATAAATGATCCTGAAAAAGAGACATAACATAAATATACTAAAAATATATTATATATAATATATAGAATAAGTATATATAAAAATATAAATATATAATAATATAATAAAATATATATATTATATTATAGAATATATGTAATAATAATTAATAATATATATATATAAATAATAATAATTCTTATAATGCTATATATATACTATATATATAATAATCATATTAACACTATAGAAAAAATTAGAGTTTAAAATTCCGTTTCTCACTAGCAGTCAGTAAGATAAACGAGTCATCAACATATGTGTTTTAGTACAACATGGGGTTATTTTCCGAAAATTTACCCTGGTAAAAATTTCTTTACATATTTATTGAAGTTGCTTCCAGAAAATGAAAAACTTACATATTGGAGTAGGGTTGATTTTTTTTAGATAGAGTTTAAATATTATAATAAAAAGTGGTTAAACATTCTGTAACCCCAATAGTAGCGTTAAAATAAGGCGAGCGAGCATAACATTTAAATAAAAACGAACACCCGAATATGTTAGTCAATTATGATAACAGAATTTAAAATTTAGCGCGACTACTTAGTATAGTTTACACAATTACAAATTTGATCTGAATGTTATTGTTGACTACCAGTTGAGAGGAAGTGAACATATTTACTGCCATATTTAAAGCAATTCGGGCTTCGTAAAATTATTCAAAAGGAAATTTATAAGTACTAAAGGTTGTTGTTATTACTACACAGAATATTACAAAAATATAATTGAATAAGCTTAACTAATTATGTCAGATTACGACATATAATATCATCTGCTCGTTGAAATAAATGTAAAACAACGTTTTAGCTAGGTTTTAGACACTGACTGCAGCAAGGACTACCTTCTCCCAACTCTTTCCCCTTCTCCTGACTACGCAAGGTCCCCTCTCCTTTCTCCACTTTCTCTTAGTGTATTCGTCCAATTTATCTCCTTATTTTTCCGACCAGGCCCCTTTCCCCTCCGGACCGGGGTCCCTGTACTCCGGCCCGACTCCATTACTCCTTCCCTCCTACTAGAAATCCAACATTGACTCCTTCTACAGGTCATTTCCATATTTATTATTTTGTTGACTCGTGATTGAGTCGCGGAAGTGCCTTATGGAGTAAACTATGCTCTCTATCATCTCAACTCTCCTCTCTCTCCTCTCTCATCTCTCTCTCCTTCTCTCTTCTCTCTCTCTCATATATATATCATATATAGGTATATAATACTAAATAAATATAATATAAATCCAATATTTAGATCAATATATTATTATATTATATAGATAGTAAATATATATATATACTATAATAATATATATGATCCAATATAGCTAGTTAGTATAATATAAAATATTATAATAATAAAATAGATATATTATATACTATATATATATAATTTCTGTCGGGACTCTCTAATATTTATCCTCAACACTAAGTCATATACTGCTAATTACTTATACTTCCTTAATAATATCATATATATATATATATATATATATATATTTATAAACAAGCGAATACTTGAAATCAAAAATATATTTATATTTGAATTGAAATATTATTTTTTATAACAAGAACGGTAATATTAATCTGGTCTAGGTAATGTATATAATTCGCGTGGATACTTGAAGAATTATCCTTTTAACTACAGAAATGCATTTAATAATTTACCAATATAATGATTTACTCATTCGAGTAAAAAATTGAATAATAACTAGTAATCAGTTCTAATTATAATTAATAATGATAGAAAATATATAATCATATCTGGTCAAGGTACGATAATAAAGTTACAAAAAGATATAAAAGTAAATGATAGATTAGTATATATACAGTGTTATAACAAGTTGACACATCCCGCTATTTATTACCCATTGATTATCAAAATTTATTTAAAAACATAAAACTAGAAGAAAGAAATGCGGCTGTATGATTTAAATAACTATAACAAGCGATAGTTGAACATTTGCGTTAGATCCTATAATGAAACAATGAAGTACGTAAAAAATAACGCTAGAGATTAGTCACAGCGTTATGGGAATGAAGATCATCAAGATTCTATGGTAATTTGGTGATATTTACCATAAAACGGATAGGTAAAAATAGCTCGCCGAATAAATCTGTACTCTAGAAATAATATTGGAGAGTAAATTATATTATAATATTATATTAAATTCTCTGAAAAACTGGATACTCTGGAATCACACGACTTTTATTAGTATACAGAATAAAAAGTCGGACTTGTAATTATTCTTCTAAGATAGTTAAGACTGGCTAGATCATATTTCAAAATTCAGTTTACACATTGTACTATATAAACCCTATAAGACATAAATTTTTACAATAGAGGGAAAAGAAGTTGATGTCTCTCATCATGTTTGATGTAATCAATGGCAAAACATGCATTTAGAATAGTAACCTCATTGCAAAAATTATAAAATTTCATACATATATCAAAATAATAGAGATTATACTACTTAACAGTTATTAGAATATATATCAGTTATAATAACGCTTTAGTGCATATCATCCATAAAAGTAAAAACTGGTATAATTGAATAGTGATCTAGTACAGAGGTGCGTTTTACTCAAATATAATATAATTTTAAGAGAAATGTAATTAAATAGAAAAATATATACTAATACTAGATATAGTATTGGAATATTAGATATAATACTAAATAACAAGAATACTAATATTATAATGAACCAACGATTAAGAATACATTGGTTCGCTACAGAGATTGAAACGAAATGAAAGCTCAAGTAGTAGAAAGATTTAATAGGAAAGAATCTTTAAAATAATTACTAGAAAATGTAGAAATTATAATTTACAGAAAACAGCGAAAACAATATAACATAGTAGAGAGTCTCTAATATATTATTCCCTCAGTATTTTGAGTATACAAAAAAATTAAATTATACATATTTCTCAATCCTACACAGTTATTTGTTAGACTTAGAACTCAAGTGGTTCTGAACATAGAGGACTCAATCTATGAGCAGACGAATTAAGTAGAATGTGTATAGAAAAGATTGATTCTCCTCCTGATAAGATCTACAAACTTAGGACACCCAGAGTAAGTTCGTTAACCTTGAATGTTATCATACTGCGAGTAAGCAATACAGACCACTGGGACCATATAAAGATTTTTTAGAAAGTAGAGTTATCTTTCATAGAACTTATCAATAATAGAGTGGAGTAAGAATACAAAATTAATCATTATTAATAAACTGAGTGTATCCTCTCAACATGAAATCCGTGAGTGTGACGTTATAACTTATTAAAATAAGAGAATAATGAATAAGATTTGAGATTATTTGGAAGTTCTTACGAATGAAGAACGACATTAGTAAGCAGAAATATAGACAGTGAACCTTGCATTATCAAGTCTTTGAAGACTGGATATTTTCTCTAAAGCAATCGGTTGGTGTAAATCCACATATATGATTTAAAGTGGACGAGGTACAATAAACAACATAAGATTATGAAAAGACTCTAAAGGAAGATATATAGAGAGTCCTAGATAGAACGTTTATAGCAGTGGAACAATACTCAAACATATCTATATACACAGTCCACACAATGAATAAAACATACAAAACAGACATTAAAACGATAGTCAATAACATTAAACGGCTTTATGAACAGAATATTCCTTGAGTAAAAACGAGCGAACGCGTATAACCGGCAATACTCGCAATTAGTAAATGTATTAACTGATTTGATTGAAGTCTTATGTTAATACTACGCACCTCTCTCTGACGTTTGATGTTTTTTCCTATAATTACTAATGGCATGAAATCGTATCCTCGAATATTATAAGGATCTAAAAATCTGAATTTGGAAAAATATTTAGAAAGAAACTTCAGAAAAGATTTTTTAAATAAAAATTAGGTGAACAAACAGATATCTATCAAGAAAATATTAAAAGTCATAGAGCAGAATCACAACCAAATTGAACCGATTAAGGATAGTTTAAAAATATATTAAAAACTGTGAGCAATCAAAACAGTCTGTTGATACTACATTCAAAATCTTCTAATAACAACCTCTACCGCTATTACCACACATATCACGGTCATATCGTTGCATTTATTTCTATTACGTAAGACACATAGCTCTAAACATTACGTCAGCATCACCTAGCTCTCCTAGATATAATTTACACAAGGTTATGGAAATCTTGACCTACTACACAATAGCAGATGTAAAAGATTAATGGTTGTGCAAAGATAAGAATTTTCAACTATCTCCATAAAGTATAAATAAGTGACAACGCAATTCTCTCGTGAGTAATTAGAATTATATGAAAGGAATGCTTATGTATTTTATAAAGGATTAGAGGCTTGGAAGGTAATTCTGAAACAGCTTAAAAGATTCACGATAACGGGTAATAAATCTTACCTCTATGAGATAATACCCAGTAGTACACATTGGATAACGTGAAGGTCATTACTATGAGGAAAAAGCTGAATGCCTCTTAGAAATTCCTAGAGCTGAGAAAGCTCTTTCTCTCGTACAATGACTATTAAATAATTATAAGAAAATTAAATAGATAGAAACAAAAGCGTTTTTTAGATACGATGGAAATACTGCTAAAAAATAATAAGATTGATAAATATAATTGTAAGAGTTTATTAAACCAATATATGATTAAATATAAATTGCTTGAGAAGATGTAAAGAATACAACAGCTCAGAAATACGTCCACGAGATGACAATGAACACCAAGAGATATAAGATAAAGCTTAAGGTTATACTGCTTGGAGATACTCCTCGAAGAATTAGTGTAGAAGACGTAGTAGGAGATATTCCTGATATTTCAGGTACTGGATTTAAATTTTTACTACCTACATATGAATCCTAATGAATGACTTCTAGTGAGTATTACAATAAACACTATAGAATACTTATTTCAGTAAACTTCCAATACTGATATATAGTAATAAATATAGATAGGTAAAGCAACATAATGTTACTTACTCATTCATCTGTAAAGCTGTTTAAATGTAATGAATGTGATTATATGGACTATATTTGATAAATATTAATAAAATTAACATTTATATAAGAAACTATTATTATTCATCATAATATAATATATGAGCATTGTTGTTGGTAATAAGAATACATCTGATTTCAAATATAATTTTTTACCTTTCTTTTAATAAAATAAGAATATAATGAGGGGAAAACACATGAAATAGCGTTATTAAATATATAATAATACGTAGTATCACTTATGAAATAAATGAATCAAATAAATAAATTTGCATATGAATATAACGGTTTAAAATTTTGAAAATATATATATTTATCAACATGAATGATGACGGGTTATGAAATCCAAACGATTAATAATTACATTCAATAAACACTAATCTTGTTAAATAAAAATTACTCTTTCTAAAGAGAAGCAAAAAATAATATACTCACTCACTCTCACTCTCTCAGATTAAGAGATATTACAAGCTAATTTTTTTATACATTTCTAATTGATCGTACTATTTAATCTTTATATAAGAGATTAGATAGGGAAGATGCATATTTGAAGTACTTTATAGTGCGGAGAGAGACCCTGAAAGCGTGTGCACGATATATTAATTATATTTTACTCGCACCGAGAGATAAAATAATCTTATCTCTCGGATTATATATCGGATAGATATTATTAAAATATATACTCTTAATTTGATTTTGAACCAGATCTTATCGAAAACCATATTTTTTTTTATAGAGTATCTTTCCCGATGTTTTTCCCGTGTTATAATAAATAAATGACGAGACGCCTTATTACTAGTATAAAGTTTGTATAATATCTAACCTCAAATAACAATTCCCAACTGATTAATTTTAGATAATCTCTCAATTTACTTGAGTACTTACTGATCAAAAACATGAACATAAACCGTATTTTAAATCTTCGAAGGTAGAGATGAAAATAACTATTCGATTTACATATTTAAATACATACTATAATAAACTTTTTAAATTATATACATAAATGATAAAATAAATGGTGAACTATATAAGTATCAAATTTAAATTGGAAGGATATAAGGATTCTCCTACCAAATAGATGAATCAATTAAAGATTAGAAAGTATAAGTATCTGTACACTATATACAGAGTATGATTATAATACACCTACATATAATCATAATAATAATCATAAAATATAATAGCAATAAATCTATTGCAGCAGAAATTAATCATCGTTAATTGTTCCATTTACAATAATTATAACAGTTGAATTAGTATTACAGAAAAACTGAATGAATTCCTTTAATAAAAAAAAGAGTAAGAAAGGTTTTCATACATTTTTGAAAAAGACAAATTAAAAAACAGCTAAAGTAAAATATAATAAAATAAACTATATAAATATATAAAATAATATTACATACAATATCAAAAATAACATAAAATACATATTTAATTTCCATAAGATTTACATCAGGAAATTATCTCTAGAACTTGCCTTAGTCTTTAATATGGAGTAAATAGAGAATATCTAAAATTACCTGGACATAAGCAAACTAACTATGAATAGACTTTTATAAATATATAATAAATATACCTTCTCATAATATATAACTTTAGTAAGGTATGTAAATTAATATTTTGTAAGTGTCACCTTGATTATAAATGTAGATATAATAAGTATGTCCCAAAAATTATATATTCTGTATAGATATATATATATAAAGACACATATACTTATTTAAGAACTCATCGAAGAATTTTTTTAGTGTAGCTATTCCGTTAAGTCATAAATTTGGATTTTGCAAAAATTATGATAGAAAAAAGATCGCTAAATTCTTGATAAAATATAGGTATAAAAACGCTCCATCAGGTCTACTAAAAGATACATAAGAAGGAAATAGAATCCAAAAATGCTTGAAATTAAAGTTTTAGAGCTTTCGTGAATCTGCATTTTCCTTTTATTTGAAGTAAATCTAATGAAAATTTAAATTATATTCATATTAGAATTCTACGTGTAGCCACCAATATGTTACCAAATTTCGATACCTCCCCAAATTTTTTATTAGCCTCACCACCATATTTTATTTTTTTTTATCAAAAATTTTTCTTAAAATATTTGATTAAAACACGGAGAAGATCTAAGATTTTCAACGTTCGTTAGGTTATGTCCAGATAATTAGTTTGGTACTAATTTATTTACAATTATTGATGACCGGTAATGTTAAGCATAGTTTTGTTAGGTAACGTTAGCAGGCAGAATAAAATTGTACATTGACCATATTATATTTGAGACCTTATAAGTAGGACATATAATTATATCATATTAGTAGTAGGATATATATATATAGAGATCAGTTAACTTATATATAAGGAGGTATGATCTACATGTTACCAACCTCTGCGTCTCCAATATATTGGGAAGAAATAATTGAAAGGGATGTGCGTTTAGGATGCTAGAAATCTAGATTTGTACATATAAATGAGAATCAAGAACCGGCCATTAGTGTTTTGTGGTGCGGAGAGAACAGAGATGTAAAGTGAGAGATTAATGAAGGTATCATTTGTTCCATGAATGGTTTGGTCATAAGTGGAAAAGGGATGTGATATGATGTCGGTGGTTTACAGGCGATTATAGTGGTGGAGTATGTGGGGATCCGACCCGGCTGGAAGACCCGAACCGAAGAAAAGTTGATTGGATCATGAGAAGGAAATGCCTGAGCAGGTGAGAAATGATGAGTTTGGCAGAGCCAGAGAAGAAGGGTGCACTAAACGGAGTGAAGTACGACTCTAGCGAGGGTCTCCGCATTGAAGACAGCGGAGGGCGATCACTCACGCTATTATGGATGATCGCACCACTCCTAATCGCAATAGCCCAGAGGCGTAACAGACACTCACCCGATCAAAGTACAGACGTGAGGGTTACACCTCATTAGTGAAGGGACAGAGCGCGTCTCACTCTATATCTCATATCTCTATATTATCTCTCTATAGTATCACTCCTGAACTGCGAGAAACGTCTATAGGTGAGCAGTGGAGCGATAAATACACACTTAACACCTCACATGACCAGGATACACACACATCGAGTGGAGTAATGAGAATTTGGCACACACACATACCTTGTCATAGTGTGTGTAAATCAATTACACAGAGCTAGCAAGTAGTTAAATGCGACACATCCAACACACACACACAATGAAGTATAAGGCTAACTGACGAAAACAAGCACACACACACACACTTACAACACAACACATTAATGCAGCATACAAAAATAAATTTCTAAACTAATTTTAATTTCAAAAGTTTACTTAAATGTAAACTAATAATAAAAATCAATAAATCTCAATATAATATTAATCTCATTAGTTGTTGTCCGAATTTATATATATAACTTATATGTATTACGATTATTTTTTTAATGTTTATAAAAAATTTTAATACTAAACTATCAGATTTCACATAATTATGCCCCAAATCAATTAATATGTACAAAATAAAAATGGATAAGAAATTACCCTATGAAAAGAAATATCTAGGAACATAAAATCATAATACAAAAAAATAAAAATATATTAAATTTTAATTAAAAACATATATTTTACGTACCTTAAGTCTAAAAAATCAGTAAACAGTAAAAGGCAAGCCCTAGCACCCCCTCTAACACTAAACCAGAGCTAAGTGCCAAAGTTTTATGTTCTATTGACTTACTGCTATTACATCAAATCTTTTAGCACATGTATAAAGATATAAAAATAAACCAAAATATAGATTTCTACTACTGATTTGCAAGTATAACATTGTACGGTAAAAATATTCACCTTTAAATCTTGTGTTTTTTTTATATTTAAAAAATTAACAAATTATTAAGTAAAACTCATCTAATTATAGCTTTCCATTCCAAATTGTCTTTATCTAAAAAAATCAATAATAGATTTTTTTAAAATATATATATAAAACTGAGTAATTTCTTTATTATTATTATATATAATAAAATAATTCATATGTACATTGACGACATTATAACCCCAAGGACAACGAGATAAACATCAACAACCCGAAGAACAAAAATAACACTCAATATACACAGTAGATCGAATACTGACACCACTCTCTCTGTAAAATGGATTCAAATCAATAAGTTGGAAGCGGTTGATTTTGGATAATAATCTTTTGTTTTACCTGCACTCCATGTTCCATTTCCAAGAATAATTAACGGTCAAATATTATTTACTAAAACTGACCTTTTTCTGTAAAATGCTGGTGCCAATAAATACGTTAGGCCTCTAAATTTAGGAATAAGCCTTTTGTATCCGAGGCTGGCTTTAAGCCTATTTACCAGGTCAAAAAGTAATTCCAGTATAGACAAGAATCAAATGTTATAATTTGGCAGGAGTGTTTTTTATTATCTTTAGCCCAATACTATTTTAAAAAAAAATCATAAGTCGTTTTAGCCTGTTTAAGCGGTGCACAAAGGCTTCTTCTTGATTTGTATTAAAAGTGTTTTATTTTTACTAAGTGTATATCATATTTTAATAATAAAATACTTACATTGAGAATAATTATTAATTTCACTAAAATAAAATAATCAATTTTATTTATTTTAGTTCTTTTTTTATTTTTTTATTTTATATTTTTGTTCTTTTTTTTTGATTAAGATTTTTAATTATTATAATTTTAATTATATAATAATATTTTTTATTCATTCATATTTGATTTTTTACTTATTTTTTTAATTTATAAATTAATTAATTAGATTTATAGTAGATCACGTGAAAGCCACGCAAAGAGCGCCGCTGGACCAGGCAGCTCGGCCTGTGGAGAGCGTGAGAGGCATGACCCCGCCGCCGTAATATTCTACTACGCGGGTCGCGAAAATACTTTTCTTTATGAAGAACCGTTTCGTAAACTTTCATTACATTTTCATTTTGTATTTTCAAATATACCGTTTCCTATATTAATGAAACGTTCAGTTTTATTTCTTACGTTGAACATTTTTAATTGTTATTATAGAAATACCAATTTCACTGGTATAAGGTTCATCATATAATAACATTTAGTTTTGAAAAGACATTTTGTTTTGTAGAAAAGCAGTGTGTTTTATTTACTCCTAAAAGTATAATTGCCTTAGGGAAATAGAACCCAGATAGTCCGGGTGGACGCTTGAACATGTTCCTCTTTTGTGAGTATGCCTTTAAGATCTACGGTATATGATCTCGTTCGACGGTTATCTGCGATATGTAGATATTCCACTGTTACTGATGGACACTTACGAGCAGGTGATACTGAATGTCAAATATCAAATTAAAGCTACAGATACTCGAGATGCACCGACGAGAGTAGAGGATTACGAAGAGTCATCTAGAGAAGAGAGAGGGCGATACTGAATCAGCTGACACACGTATCACCAAGAGTAAGACCCATCATATCTGAATATGGAAGACAGAGAGAGTGATTCTGGCACGATCGATAGCACGGATACTAAGGTATATTAGTATATGGATAATTATACAGAGATCTATCTGTGTCATCGAGGAGACATCCCCAGAGGATATAGAATATGAACAGTCAGATATATAATGGTCTGAGGTGATGTTCGAATGGAATATTGACGCAGATTAGAGACAGAGAGAGTATGTATTGACGAAATGAGCACTATGAGCAGAGAGGAATATAAATATCGCACTCGAAGAGTCCCCGTATGGTCATCTAGATCAGGAGAGGAGCGGGAGTCGACATGAAGTTATATTGCGGAGGTAAAAACCATATGAAGTTATAAGGCCAGGTAAACCATGAAAAAGTTAAGAGTAAACATATGAGTGTAAAGCAGTAAAGCAAGTAAAACAAAAGCATACCTAAGCTTTGGGTGCTAAAGGTGAACACCTCTAGTTGATTTACTGATGTTCCGTTACCTGCACTTCTGCGAGGGAATTATGTTAATAACCAGTGATGTTATGAGTATACGGCTATATCTAAGTGGGAGATAATGATTATAAGCAGTTAAAACCAAGTTAAAGGCCAGTAAAACAATGTAAGTTAAAGCAGTAAAACATGAGTTAAAGCCAGTAAAACATAGAGTTAAAGCAGTAAGCAGTAAACTGTATCAATAGGAAATCTCCAGTACTATTAGGTATCATATTATTATTTTTTAGCCTTCTTTGAGGTGCATTTATAAGTAACACCCATCCCAAAAGTATATCTTCTGTATCAGTAGAGCTTAATGATCAATCATCCATCTACTAATATCATGTTAATAAATATATGAGATTTAAAGCAGTAAAACATATGAGTTAAAGCAGTAAAACATGAGTTAAAGCAGTAAAACAGTAAAACAAAAGCATACTAAGCCCTTTGGTGCTAGGTAACACCTCTATTGATTTACTGATTTATACTGCTTTAAGGTATGTAAAGTATATGTTTTTAAATAAAATTTCGTAACAAATTGTAAGTAAAAATGAATCATATTCATAGTATAGTTTGAAAAAGAAATTCTTTGAATAGTTTACATTGAATGAATAATGTATTTTTTGTTTGCGCGGGAATATTGCGCCTGCGGGCGGACACGCGGCGGGCGGGGACGCGGCGGGCGGGAACGCGGCGGGCGGGGCGGGGCGCGGCGGGCGGATTCGTGGGCCTTCACACGGAGGGTGCATGTTGCGCCCTGGTGTTCAGCTTATGGCGTAGTAGAAACATGCAATATTAACGAGTGTTGTTTGTTATTCACAGATCGGATACAACGAGACAGTATGCGAGAGGAAGCAGTTCTAGTCGCTGGCGGCATCAATCCCATCAAAGTGAGGCATCAAGGGACTATGCAATCAAATTTAAGCATCATCTCGGGTTAGTGTAAGTGTAAGTGTATCTGTGTGTGCGTGTGTAAGTGTAAGTGTATATGGGCTAGTGTAAGTGTTCTATGAGAGTGTAAGTGCTTATAAGTGTCATAAGTGTGTATAAGTGTCATAGGTTTAAATGTGTGTATAAATGTCATAATGTATGTGGGGTGTCATAGTGAATGGTTGTATAAGTGTCATAGTGTAAAGTGTCTATGTATGTGTGTGTGTGTGGGAGTGTGTAAGTAAATTATAGGCTATAAGTCGTTAGAAAAAGACTAAACTCATAGTGAGGAGCATCCTAGCAACTTGTAATATACACCAATCGAATCCCCTCAGTACCTTATAACAATAGGGGTAGACTACCCATAGTTAGGGCTATTTCTAGGCTATGGGGAGGCTAGAAAGGCTTGAAAAAGTGGCACTCAGTTGGCACATGTGCACTCACCATAAGCTGGTCTATACGTATGTGCGCACTGCACATGGCACCTCAATGCTATCATTGGCACCCACTGGCACTCCACTGGCACTCATCTAATACTCATAGAATACTAATAGAACATCCCTAGATACTCCTTACGGTGATTGGGAACCATCGAAATAAGTTGAATCATCAATAAATCTGAGTCATCAAAGCTTGAACCATCAATATAGATGCCAACAAGGTTGATCCATCAAAGTTGAGCCATAAAAGTTGAGCAATCAAAGTTGTAGGGCACGTGTAGGCTAGGTAAAGGTGTACGCTAGGTGAAGCTGGGTGAGTCTAGAGGTGTAGGTGTGGCTAGTGAGGCTGGGTGGAGGCTAGTGTAGGTGTAGGCTAGGTGAAGCTGGGGGGAATCTAGGTGTAGGCTAGGTGTAAGGACTGCGGTGGGAGGCTAGGGTGTAGGTGTAGGCTTGGTAAGGATGGGTGTAGGCTGGGTGTAGGCTATGTGATGGCTGGGTGTAGGCTATTGGAGCTGGTTGTAGGTTATCTGGAGGCTGGGTGTGAGCGCTATATGGAGGCTGGTGTAGGCCTAGGTGTGAGGCTAGGTGTGTGTGTGTGTGTGTGTGGTGCGCGCGCGCGTGTGTAGATGTGACCGTATCAAAAAATAGGGCTAAGCCCTAAGGGTGGGCCAAAATTAGGGTGGGCCAACATTGACCCAAGGATGACCAAAGGTTTTGGTCGAAAAACAATTAGGGTGGGACACGTCAACGGTTGCTTAACGCAACCGTTTGGCGCAACCCTTCTTCGAAGGGTTGCAAAAATTAGGGTTCCCAAAAAATTAGGGTGGGCCAAAATTGACCCATGGAAGACCAAAGGGTTGGTCAAAAAAAATAGGGTGGGACACGTACAACGGTTGCTCCGCAACCG
>JABUQX010135572.1:2500-5000 GCA_015478945.1 Trachelipus rathkii
TCATCAATTTGTAGGGGACATTACAGCTCCTCTGTTAAGAGTAGTGTATTTTCCTAAAGAGAGCATGGTTATAACATTCCCCCATGTTCACTATCTTGCCTTAAGCAGATCCCAGATTATTTCTATAAGAGTGCATATAAAGGATGTAGAAGGAAGGCCTTATCCATTCACGAGCGGTACACTGTTGTGTAAAGTTCATATTAGAAAGAAGCATTCGCTTCAGCTATAACATGATGGAATATTTTTTAAGCAGTTTTGAAAATCTTATCTATATGCTATTGGAAATCCTTCAAGAAATAGACGCAGCTGTAAGATATATAAATGGTGTAATCAACTATATTTTTCCATTCATTAACACACTCTTACAGTGTAAAGATAGTATAAGAAAGAAGCTCCGGAAATAATAGTAATCAATAGGGAAAGAGTATTCGTTGGGTCAAAATTACAAAGACGGTATGGTCTTGGAGGACTCTTCACTAAATTATGGAGAAGCGCACTGCCCTTGTTTAGGAAAGGTGGTGAATGTTTAGGTAAAAAAGCTAAAAGAACAGGCCTGCACATTATACAAGATATAGCGGCAAGTGCAAATCCACGTGCATCATTAAAAAGAAATTGATATTTAGGGGCCCCTGTTAAAAAAAAACTAACAAAGAACATATTTAGGGTCTCTATAAAAAGCCTTAACGAAGCACCTTTAGGGCCTCTACAAAAAAAAATGCAATAACGAAACAGATATTAGGGCCTGTACAAAAATCCCTAAAGTAAAAGATATTTAAGATCTATATCACACTTTCGCTATCTTTTCCTGAAACCTAAGGCATTGATGTGTTTGCTATTTAATTACTAACAGGCATCCTTCACCAAAAATGTGTTACCATACAGCTATCCTGTATATAAGGATCGTATAATCACTATCCTATTCATTATAACGCTTGCCTCCGTATTGACAAGATGCATTTCCTTCATCCTTCTAGCCCCAGACTGCTGCAAGACCGAATTCGATCTCTTCTCTATGAGCCCTACCCAGATTAGCGTAAGCGAGACCAATTTCATCAGCATTAACCCCTAAGGGGTAACTCGATCACCAATACCGATGTTCCTCTCGAGTTCAATATTCCAGGCACTTCAGAGCAGTACCTAGATCCATCCAATGTGTTTTTATATTTAAAAACGAAATTTACAAATCATGACGGGACCGATCTTCTTTCCGGTGACGACCACATAGCGTATACAAAGTCAAATTTCCTTTATACTTGTTTTAATCAGATTGACGTTTATCTCAAGAAAACCTCACTCGGTGCGACAGCTGCTAATTATCCTTATAGAAGTTTTATAGAACATTTACTAAATATTTCAGACGATGTTAAACAATCTCATCTTTAATCATGTGGTTTTTATAGTTTCAAGGACGAGGCTGCACACACATAGATAAAGTGGCTAAAGTTATAAATAACACATGAATTTTACGGACGTTTAAATGAAGATATCTTCTCTCAAGAAAGACTTATTCTCCCATCTGTAGATACTAGAATCCGCTTAACCAGATCAAGTCCTAAATTTGCACTTAAAATAAAAAGTAAACCTGCTGCTACGACGGTATTCCAAGCCTGTTTTCAAGTTGTTAGAGGCTTTTCTCTATGTTAGAAAGGTGAAATTATTTCCCCAGAGACACTTGGAAATTGAAAAATCTCTTTTATCCACTTCAGCTAAGTATCCAATCAAAAGAGTTGAAACCAAACTATTTAATTTTACGCATGGATTATCAAGTATCAATATCCCAAATATTGTCAATGGGAATATACCACAGAAAGTAATAATAGGAATTGTCGAACACGAAGCATACTCTGTGCATTATAAAATATCCCCTTATAAATTCTCCCCTTTTGGGCTTAGAGGTGTCAGTTAACATGTAAATGGTCAATCTTACGGACGTGCCTATGAAATGTCATACAATGGGGCTCAATCTCTATGCTCGAGACCTTTTTAAGATCTAATAGCTAATACTATTTCATGCGGCGATAGCGGTACGGGTGTAAATCTTGAAGAATACTCAAAGAATAGTAATTTATATGCTTTCGACCTCAGCGCGGACCTTTCAGCCTGTAACGCAAGTCATTTAAACATTTTGAGAATGGGAACACTAGGATTAAGTCTCTCATTCACTGAAAGTCTACAATCATCCATCACTGTTGTTGTTTATCTGGAGCATCTTCAACTCATCGAAATTGAAAGAGCACGCAACGTACTTCTGAATTATTAAAGATGAATGAAGAAGAAATAAAAACTAAGTTTAAATCCGAACCTCAATTTTTAGGAGTCTTTGCCATTAACGAAGTAGACTCTGTGCAACTGGAGAAGGATACCGGATTCGTATTCAACATTTCACCTCGGCATGTGACAACAGGAGGACATTGGATTTCTGTTTACAGGGAGAAAAATGGAGCTGTATACTTGGTTGATTCTTTGGATTTAAAATTTATTTTGAATAATCATTATATCA
>JABUQX010135573.1:0-30872 GCA_015478945.1 Trachelipus rathkii
GATCACAGATCTTGACTGAAATTTGTTATCAATTCCAAGACCTCAGGATGGTGGGAAAACTTTGAATATGAGAGAGAATAGCAAAGTGGAAAATAATCAATTTAATGAAATTCAACAAACACAAAAAAACACAAAAATGTTAAAACGAATTTTTTAGGAAAGAGGAAGTATAATTTATATCTGAAAAAAACAGGCAGAGCTGAAGGAGCAATAAGAAAAAAAAAGGACTATATAGAAAAATAGGTATATCAAGTAGAAGTTGGTAAATATCAAAACCCATAGAAAAAAAAAAGTAACACAACAGTTCGTGAGCCTGTCAAAAACAGTTTAACTTCAAAGTAAGGTAAAAAAATTGTTTTCCAAAATTTCGGAATGGTCTGCAAAATCTTTAAAAAATCATCCAAGTAATATGACTCGTTGCAGCAAAGACCAAGCCTTGCATACTGCTAAAGAATTCAAAAGAGAAAAAACCAGTCCATACACTTTTCAAGATATGGTTTGGGAGGAAACTTATGGAGTCATATATGCCCCAGAGAATCTTAAAATATGCTTCTCAAAAAAGCCTCTACCAAACATTACATACTCTTCTGGGTCGATGATTTGTACTTTAATTTCGTTAATTCTTTTGCATGTCTGGATCTGGTGGAATTACTACTTGTTCGATGGAATAACAAACAGTCGAATAACCCACACGGTAACAAGCTCAAAAGAAAGAACATCTTTAAATTGTTTAGCTTGCTAAAACGTTGGGAGAGTCAGGAAAGAGGAAAACAAAGCGTTTATTCTCAACCAAATGATTGTAAACTGTATTATAAAAACATGGGAGGGGAGTGGATCTGTTCGAAAAAATGTGTGAGCAATGTACCGAATTAGAATACGATCTCAACAATGGTATTGACATACTTCTGCTTTTTGCCTAAAGGCCAGTGTTGTCCAAATTTGTCAGATGCTATATACGATATAAGTAGTGAAAAAAGAAGCCATGTAATATATGAAACAATTTCGCTTAGCTTGAATTCTTAACTAACAAAATCATAATCTTTTATTTTATCTGGCCCCTAAACCGAATTATTTAAATTGGACAACTTGAAGGCGTAAAAACACAATCACTAAACGACCAAGCAAGAACTGAATGCCATTTGATGTTTTAAAAACCGAAAGAGATATCTAATGGACAGAATAGACAAAAGTAGGAGATTTGCATTTTGTGAATATCTGTCCAATTTCGTGTTGAACACAATGCAATGTAGGTCTTCATGCAATTGCTTTAGTTTTTTTGTATCAATTAATTGTACATATATTTATATATATATATATATATATATATATATATATATATATATAATATATATATATATATAAAATATATATATATATATATATATATATATATATATATATATATATATATTGTGGTAGGTTTTCACTCCCACCACAATGAAAAATGAAAAAAATCTCTACTCACTAGTCTTCACTCCTAGTTGAGGTCTGATTTCTCCAAGAAGGGCGCAGCACTAGAGATGATGTGACTCTGGAACGTCTGCTCTTTCTTCCAATCCTGGGAGAGAAAAAAAAAAAGAAAAAAAAAATATAGTTGAAAGGCGCAGTGGAATCTCTTTGTAGCTGCTCTGCCAATTAAACGCCGCTCCTTTTACCTGTTTCTTTCCTGTCTGAATATTCTTGAATAGTTCCTCTTCTCTCTTTTTTTCGCTTCTGTTTCTGCTGTTTTTTTTTAAGCTTATTTGAAGGTTTATTTTTCCTGTATCTTTCTATCCTTGCTTTCCTTCGTCTTCTATTTCTTCGGTTTCTATCTATAAAAATGCCAGAGGTAAAATATTGATTCTAAACAGGACCTCTGATATGGACAAGATAAGTCAATGTTGCAGATATAATCAAGTTAAGCACCAAAATTTTTAGGAACGAGAGTACTACTCACCGAATAGCCAAACCTCCTGTTGAATAACTTACTCAGCCGATCTCCATCAGGCTAATGAAACTATATATGATTAATACAAATATACAAAATCTTTATTTCTTTCTCTTTGCCTTTCCTTTGCTTTAAACAACCCTAACTAAGTATTTTATGGGATTTCCCCGAATATATATATGTTTACATATATATATCCACAAATATATATAAAAAAAAGAATGATTTATAAATATAATATTGATATTGATAAATAATAAATAACAAATAAAGATAATATACATATACCGGTATATATGTTATAAAAAAATAAAAAAAATTCCTTTTATCCAGGTATATATATATTAGATATATATATATAGGTATCGTTTTGTCTGTATAAGGTAGGTATCGTTTTGTTTATTTGTTTATTGATTTACCCCTTTGGTTAATTGCTTATTTATTTAATTCCAGGTGTTTTTCAGGGTGGTGAATGAAAAGATGAAATGAAGGATGAGGATGATGGGGACGAAGATGAAAAATGAAGGTGAAGGAAGGGTGAAAGTCGAGTTTGATTCAGTTTGCATCTAGTGTTTTGTTCTATTTGTGTGTATATTCATCTAAGTTCATATATATAAAATATATATATATATAAATATATTATTTTCCATTACATATACTATAATATATATACTAATATATATATATATATATATATATATATATATATATATATATATATATATATATGGATTAATGATCAGCCAAAATACTTGATTAATAATAATAATAATAATAATAATAATAATAATAATAATAATAATAATAATAATAATAATGATAGTAATAATAATAATAATAATAATATAATATAATAATAATTAATAATCAAATAATAATAATAAAGGAATAATAATAATAAAACAATCTTCTCTGCTTCCTTCAAGAGGAAACGTTTGACTTTGGAGTGTTACTTCGACTTTTAGGTTTATAGTATTTTGGTAGCTATATGGTTACCTGAGGGGCGGTCATGATGATGACACCGTCCTCAATAAATAATCAGGCGTTGCAATAGGTGTTAATTGAAGAACTCTGGACCTCTTCTTGCCGTAATAAGTGGTGTCTAGTATTTGAAAAAGAATTTTTTTCTTGAGAAGATTTCGGACCAGGTTACTCGTGGTTATAAACCGGTACCTGCCAATAAAAATTTGTAGTTAATAACATATTCACTCTCTTGCATTTTCATTTCCTTATTCTACCATTAACCTAAATTTCTTAATAATTGACTCAATATTATTTTATATATTATTTTATTTAATTCATGACCTCTCATTTCTTTCCATCTAATTTACTGTCAAATTTAAAGTCTTGATGTTCATTATTATTAATTCCTTTTATTATTAAGTTACTTTTTACAGTTGCATCACCAACTTAACCTTACCCTTTTATAAGGGAGAAGGTCGTCTTCAGACTCTTCTTTCTTCCACGATTCTTCCAGTTGTAAGCCTTTTTCTCTTTTTCCTTTCAAGTCTGGTTTTATTTGTTTTCTTTCTCTCTTTTTTTTCTCTTCTTTTTGGTGTAAACTTTATTCCTTTCACTGTTTTATTTATAAAAATCTTTCTTCGTTTTCAACTAAAATCCTAACTGAAAAAGATGGGGAGAAGAGAAACACTATGAAATCCATCTTATCCTCCCCACCCGTCAATTCTGGTGTTGACTGACCATCTTACGGCCTATTCTTATCCTGGTTTGGCCAAGTCCAAACAAGAATTTTTTTTCTTTTCTTTACTAATATCAAAAATAAAAATTTGTCTCTTAATCAAAACAAAAAATAAAAATTTTCTCTTCAATCAAATTTACTCCTTTCTGGAGTACAAAAATATTTTCTTTAAAAAAATCTTTCATAATCAAACCAAAATAAACATTCTTGTTTTAAAAATACATAATGAGTAGGTTCAGGGTCATACTCATCACATATCCTCCCTACTCTCCTCTTCACCTCTTCCATTGACAACTCCTGACCATAAGCCATCATGAATCCCTGGATTTGTACGAGAGAAGTTAGTACTCTCTCTCGAAGCGCATTCTGAGCCTCCATGGAACCGGCCAAAGATGGTGATCCGGTGACTCCAGGAGTCACTGATGATGTCGAACTCAGCGACTGGTTTGAGGCAGGTCGCTGATAAGGAGTAACTCTCGTTCTTCTTGTAACCGTACGGCTCCGGCGTTCTACCAACACAGCTGATGTTGCGCTGATAGTGTCCGGATCAAAATCCCCGAATCGTATTGGGGAATGACTCCGGACTCTAGAGACAACAGTTTCTCTCTGCACCTCTGGAACTATACTATCTGTTCGTGGGAACTGGGCCCCGTCACGGAGGGATCACTGGTGGGCTGGTGCTGCAAAACTTGCCTACTGATCTCTTCGCCTCCACTAGCTTCGCTCACCACTACCATCTCCTCTATCTCTTCTACCAAGGTCGGCACCTCTTGGCTGGCAGGAGTGGTAACTCCGGGAGTTACCACTATTTCGGGGGCCGCTGATGTTATTCCTGTACTCACCAACCTCAATTCTTCCCCGAAAAATCCCAGAGATCGCATCCTTACGAATATTTTTCGGCTCACCGCGGGCCCCGGGTGCAAACCATCCCTTAAGAAACCCTGCTCCCCCAGAGTGTACACCTGTCCCTCCATGAATTTTTTTGATGTTTTGCTTCTGACCCGTTACCTCAGAAGCAGCGTACATTACCGGGAATGAACACTTATTGTGCCACGTAATTATAGATCTCCTCAACTGCCGGATATGTGCATGCATTCTGTTGGCTTGCATATGCAGAACTTGATCTGAAAATTCTGCAGCCTGATTATATACCTCTTGTACTCTCCTCGGATACCTCAACACCAGCCGCCGGTTATATTCCACCAGGTCAAGGAATGGCGGTATCCCCAAGATAACCTGCATTTGGGGGTTGATGCTGGCACATTTTTGGGAAAATCTTGAAATCTTTGGGCGAAGTTATCATTTTCAAAGCTGAAATTGGCGGTCTCTACCCAATAACCCTCAGGTCGGTTAAAGGATCCAGGAACCTGTAACTGCGTTTTCTTATATGCCTCCGGGATGATGGTGAAAATTATTAAGTGTGTATGATGTGGCTTCACCATATATGAAACCATATCGTGGAACCATGCCAGGTTTTTCCCTGGGTATGATTCGAATTCCACGGTGGCTCCAGGCAGCAATTCATCCGTGTAGGCCCACTTTAAATCTTGTACCCATGAATGACCCAGGACTAAAATCTGAAAAATAAAAAAATAAACCCATTTATATTAGTCAGTTTAATAAATTTTCATTTGTTTTAATTTTCCCCAGTTAGTTAATTATTTAAAATTTTTCCCCCCCCCCGGGTATATGTCTAAATTTTATTTATGTGGTTGTTGTTATGTTGTTTATTTATGTTTATTGTTTTTATTGTTATGTATATATATTATTTTTTTTTTTATTTTTTTTTTTTTATTGTCTCCGTTATTTTTATTTATTGGTTGTATTTTGTTCTTTTTATGTATGTTTGTTGTGTTTTTTTTTTTTTTTTTATTTATTTTGTTATTTTTATTGTTATGTTTACTTATATTTTTTCTCATCATCTTTATTTATTTTGTTGTTGTTGTTATTTTTATTTATTTTTATTTATTATTGTTTTTGTTACTTTTATGTATTTCATTATTTTTATTATTCTTATTATCCTTATTTAAATTGTTGTTTTTATTATTTTTATGTTGTTGTTTTTATGTTTTAATTTTATTTTGTTTTTCTTGTTATTTTTATTTAAATTGTTTGTTTTTGTTATTTTTATTATTTTTATTTATGTTGTTGTTTTTGTTACTTTTATGTATTTTGTTATTTTTATTATTTTTATTTAAATTGTTGTTTTTGTTATTTTTATTTATTTTGTTGTTTTTCGCTTTTGCTCTATCATGTACGGAAAGACTATTGGTAAATCTGGACAATGCCCTCTCGATCGAGTATACGGACGATCATTGTCCAGTCTTTGGGATTTCAATTCAGTTAATCTATTTTTAAACAAGTCATTACTACCCTCGAATCCCTCAAAGAACAAATCGTCAGGAGGAAAGTTTCCTTCTTGTCCACCCTGTTCTATATTTAAATAAGTTTCTGTTTCTATTTCTTCAGAAATAGGCAACCCCACCACAGGAGTAGAATATGCCTGAATACATTCTTCAAACACTCTATTAGTGGGTAAGGATTCCCTAAAATCCCCCGGTGGAACTTGCAATGACTCCCAACGACTCTCTGCTTCTTGTATCAATTCTGATGTATCCCACTGTAGATACTCGTTAATTTCTTCTTCCTCTGAATGCACTATATTGCTGATATCTCCTGGTGATCCGTTTTCCATCATTTTCTCAATTATCTTCTCTAATTTTAAGTTAATCTTGTGTTGATTTTTCATTAATCCTTCAAAACTTTCTTTAATCTTACTTAATATTCTGTCGTCAATTGTGAAACCCTCAAAAGAGTCATCGTCATCACTGTCGTCATCGTCCCACTCTAACTCTACCAGTTCTAACGGTTCAATGTCTATCTTCTCCTGTTCTAAAACTTCTTCCAATTCCTCTTCGTCTATGTCTACTGTCCCCTTACCCATTGCATATCTCTGAAATACTGAACTATTTGTTAAGTACTCAGGAGGCATTTTCCACTGTCGCAACTGTCGATGATGAGCCTTATATTGCCTCCCATCCTCTGGAGATCGTAACACATATGTGACATGATTGTCATTCACTTTTATAATTTCATAAGGCCCATGATACCTAGGATCAAACTTATTTTTAGTAAGATTTCCAGGGAGATGAACCTTTAGCCCTACCATCTGATGCACTTCATACGAAACAAACCGACCATGACTTTCTTTCCAACATTCCTCCTCCACAGGTAAAGGAAGTCCAGTTCTCAATTCATGTGCCTTTTTCAAGATATTTTCACAAGGAGTCAAGTTCGTTTCCGTATGCGTTGTATGATTATAAACTAACAAGACCTGTGACAACTCTTCATCCCATTTATTTGACTTCTTTACTGACATTCTCAGATATTGACTCAGGGTGCGATTGACCCGTTCGACCGCGCCGTTCGAAGATGGTGTATACAGGGTTGTCAGTACATGTTTTATTTGTTGTTTCTTTAAGAGTTCCTCGAATTCTGGTCCAATAAATTCTCTACCGTTATCCGTAAGAAGCCTCTCAGGGAACTTTTGCAAAAATGGCAGTATTCGGTGTTGGAATGCATTTGCGACATTTATACTTTGTTTGTTTCTTATGGGAACAGCAGCCACCCACTTCGTGAAATGATCCACCATTACCAACGCATAATTATTTCCCCTGGTAGAACAGGGAAATTGGATCAAATCCATTGCCACTAATTCAAATGGTCTTGAAGTGACGATCTTAAGAGTGGGTGGAACATAGAGAATGTTTGAGATTTTGCAAGCTTGACACTTATTACAGGTGGTGGTAATATCGTTACAAATAGTGGTGATCTTTGGGTGTCATACCCAGTTTATTAACAAAGAATGTAATTTGTGCTTCCCAATGTGGGCAAACATCCAATGAGCTTTAATAGCTACCTCAGTTAAATAAGTTTGGGGGACAATGAGAGCGAATTCTCCCGTCGAGAATTTTCTATATAAACGATCATTTATAAAATAGATATATTTACTTACGCGAGCAAATGGTTGTAATGGACCATTAAACGGCAATTTTCTTACAATGGCATTCTTTAATCGTCTCAACGTATAATCCGATCTCTGCAATTTGTCAATATCATCGTGATCGATTTCCAAAGGATCTATTATGTTATCTCTATCTATTACTATATGATGAATTTTTGGATCATCTGGTATCTCAGTCTCTACCTCCCCACCAGTGTTTTGGATGCTTGAACTCTCTTCAGCAATAAATTCTACCACTGAGGATATGGAAATGTCACCAATCCTTCCTCAAATTTCTCTGATGTTACTATGTTAGCACTGATCACTTCCTCCTCTTTAGTTGGCTGCATTGGAAGGCCCACCAGGAGATTATAATGGACCCCCCTCATGGCACAAAAGATGAAAAATACTTTTCTCAGAATCTATTCCAAATTTTAAGGGTTTCTTATACCGTAATACATCCATACTTGTACTTTATACAATTTCATAAATGCCAATATAGCTTGAGTTATTGGAAATTGACCTGCCTGTTTCATTAGCTGTAACCTTTTTGTTATTTGCCTAGATTCCTTCCCAGCGGGTAACCCATATGCATTCCTATTTTCCAACAACTCTGCGACTTCCTGTCTTACCTTTAAATGATGTTCCCTCGAACCATACAACCCCACCGAAAAAGCCTGGAAAAGCGAATCTCCCCCTCCAGGAATCTTAATTTCCGAAAAAAAACCCAGGGATAGTGTCTACTAGCAATGCTTCATACTCTTCGGATGTTTCTCCTACTATAGATCTTGACAATGCGTCAGCCACTACGTTTTCTTTACCTGGAATATACCGCATTTCATAATCAATGTCGTTAATTTCCTCGAGCGTGTGGGCTACCAGAGCATTCACCAATGGCATACTGTGCAAATACAAAAGTGGCTGATGGTCAGTAAAGATGACCACTCTTATTCCATATAGGAAAGGTTTTAATGCCCTCACAGCCCATCGTATAGCAGCTACCTCTTTTTCCTTTGTACTGTAGCGTTGTTCAGCTTTATTGAAAGTGGTTGAAATAAAGGCAGGACGTTCTTCTCCAGATTGTGTCTGCGCGAGATATGCCCCTGTCCGACATCAGAGTCATCCACATATAATAGCAAGGGGGCTGCTTTTTCGGAACAATCTGGGTACAACAGGATCTGTGGCGATGTTAGTGCTTCCTTTAATGCCTCAAAAGCTTTCTGACAGGGCTCGGTCCATTTCAAAGTCTTGTTACTCAACAATGCAAAAAGGGGTTTCGCAATTTCTGAGCAGTGCGCAATATGGCGCTATAGAAGTTGATCATTCCCAGAAACTGCCTTAATTTACGAACGGTGGTTGGTACGGGAAATTGCATAATACCTTGTAAGTTATTCTCTAACGGAACCATTCCATGTTCGGATACTCGGTGTCCCAAATATTGTACTTCTTTTCGGAGGAGGAAAGTCTTTGCCGGTTTAACTTTAAAGCCAGTTTCTTCAAAAGCAGAGAGGACTTTTTCTAATATCTCTAGATGTTTTTCAAATGTTTCGCTTATAATCAGGACATCATCCAAATATACCAAGCACTCATTCCAAGGTATGTGTGCTAGAGCAAATCTCATCCCGCGTTGAAACGTTGCAGGGCCGTTTTTCACCCCGAACGGCATTCGCAAAAACTCCCAATGTGACAAGGGAGTGGTAAATGCAGTTTTCTCGATACTTGTTTCCTCCATCTCAACCTGATAATATCCTTTTATTAAATCTATCGTTGTAAAGAACTTCATACCCTGGAGACTGAATAACATGTCTATCAGATTTGGAATAGGAAAGCTATCTCCCTTTGTGATTTTATTTAACTCTCTGTAGTCAATACATAGCCTGATCGATCCATCTTTCTTTCTGATTGGCACCACTGGGGCCGAATATGGGGATTTGCTCCTCTGGATGATACCTTCGTCCTCCAGCTTTTTACAATGTGACCGTCTGACTGGCACTTGCACCGGCTCCCCAGTCAATGTTTCGATCTTATGTTTGATAACATTGGAGCAGCCCACATCAGAATCTCCTAAACTCGAGACAGAAGGATACTGTTCTAATAACCTAATTACTTGTTCTCTTTGTTCCGGTGTTAATTCCGCCTCTTCCAACCTAAATGCTTTGCATAAATTTTCAGGATTCCATTCTATATATTCGTTGGGACTCTGCTCATCCAACTCTACTACATTGACAGTGGGATCCTCCACTGTAACTTCTTCTAACCTACCTGCAATTGATCCTTTCTTTAACCGCCTTGTTTGGTCACTATCATTTTGTAAGATCACCAAAGCTCTGTCGCCAGAAAAATCCATTAACATATGTTCTAATTTTACCGTCTTGGGCAATCCTCGCCATGCTTCCACTACGACAGGCTGCTTCATTAGTCTTTTTCCTTGCCTTTCCACTTCTACTATCATACACCTCTTTGGTTCTAAATTTACCGCCTCAACTAAAGCACAGGTTTCTTCCCTAGGTAATCCCTGTTTCATGTCCACTGCTACGGTTTGCACATAATTTCCACATCTGATGACTAGTTCCCTATGGTACAAATCCGGCAACAGATGTTCTTGCTTTAAAATATCATACCCCAAAACTAGATCATACTCGGGCAGTTGGTCTGGGACCACAACAAAGCGACTCGGCTTCAGGACATAATTAGTGGACAATCTTAGGGCGATTGTAACTTCTCCTAACACAGGAAACCTAACATTACCTATCCCAGTAACCCCTCTAAACGCGGTGGGAAAAATAGGGCTTATATTTTTATCTAATAAATGAAAACAACCCGCCGATATTAAACTTACCTCTGCCCCAGTATCTACAAACGCGATAATCGGTTCCATAGGGGGCTGATCCACTAGGACCACTTGCAAAATAAGGGTCTTCTCCGGGGCTTTTATAATATGATATCTGATGATGGTTTCTGGTGGCCACTCATCCGGTTCATTCTTTTTCTCTTTCTCTTTTTCCGGAGGAGATTCTTTTCTCGCATTATTAGGTGTTTCTAATCTAACCGATATTTCTATTTGCTTTACTTCATCGTTTTCAATGGTGCAAGTCGCAGTCACTGGTGGTTCTGGTTCTCTTGATGCCAATTCTGGGGAACTTTCCGCCATAGGTACTGGGGATACTGGATATGATGTTGCTGGATAACAATATTTGGGAAGAATCTCCTGTGCCTCTCCAGGATCATCCTCTTCCATTGTGATCCCCCATGAACCTATTTCATTCGTTATTACTTTGGCTGGGGCGGTTGTTGTGGCTGTTGCCTCTGACATGGTCTTCCATGCCAGAGACCCTTCGTTTCCCGAACGCTGTGTACAATCCTTACCTAGATGTTCCCCTTTACAATAGGGACACGTTATTTGTGGTGTAGCAGTTTGTCCTCCCCTATTTGGACAGTTTCCCACCAAGTGCCCGACTTCCTTGCATCTCAAACACCGGTTTCGCTCCAGGTAACATTCTTCGATCAGGTGACCTCGCTTGCCACAAAACATGCACAAGGGATTATTCCAGCAATCACCCATGGTGTGACCCCTCTTTTTACAATGACTGCAGCTAGGAACTGATGAACCATTGCTGTTGTTTCTTTGCTGTTGATAATTTTGACCTGATCTTTGCCCATTTCTAAATTCTCTCGATGGAATGTTTCCTGCCGGTGGACTATATCTCTGCAGTGTAAAAGTGTTGTTATTTGTTCTTTGAGGTACATCTCTGGGACCAGGACCAACAGCAGCAGTCTGATAACTTTCTACATAACCCTGGGGCGACGATTGCATCTGTGTCCGCCTACAACAACACATTCCCTTATAATTACTGATGAGTTTTTGTGTTTTCTTTTCTTTAAAGGATGAATGTTTCTGGGCGGAAGAAGGAGAAGAAGAGGAAGAAGAAGAAGTTTCGGGCTTTTCTTTGAGGATGGAAGTTGGAATGGAATAAGAAGAGGAGTGCAGTGTTTTTATATATTTTACTTGTTGTGATTTTCGTGAATATGATTATAAGTTCCTTATGTTCTTTTTGTTATTTTTCAGTGTATAAGCACAGAATTAATATGGTATTGTGTTTAATGTGATTATTGAGAAGGGTAACTTAGTTGTTTGGAAACGGTAAAGGGAACGGAATCAAGTTTGTGTTGTTTGTCAACGCTTTTTTGGATAACGGTTAAAACATATAAACGGTTGAGTTCGATAAAGGAAAAGAGCCCGCCCCTCAAGAATTCTTGGGAACTGGGCTCCTTAAACACTGTAAATATAATCCCTAAATTCCCTAAGTTAAATGTATAAGCTCTTGTTTATATAGTTACTCATATTGTAACTAGCTGTAAAAAGGATCATATTTGTTTTTTTCTCAAACGAAGAAGGCAGTTTTTTGCGTTGACAATCTCATGAGTCCTTGGATTCTTCTAAGTCGGTGAGTGTTTTTCGTTGTTCACTATTCTCTGTTATCACTTTTTCAGTGGTAGCAGAGCATAGTTCCGAAGGTGCCTCTGGTGTTGTGTGGTAGTAGGTTATTGGTTCGTCATGGTTAAGGGTGAAGGAAGTGGTGGTGATGGTGATAAGAAGGTAGTTGTGGTTGAGAGAGGTGGTAGGTGTGGGTGTCCAAAGTTTACTGGTGAAATGGATACAGAGGAATATGAAGTATGGAAGGAACAGTTGGATGTCTGGTATGACGTGTATGGTGAGGACCACGAGAAACCGGCTGGTGTGGTTTTGTTGAGTTTAGGGAGAAAGGCTTTCGAGTGTGTGAGTAAGGTGGAGTGGAGGTCGTTGGGAAAGAAAGAGGGTGTGGAAGTTATTGTGAAAAGATTAGATGAGAAGTATGCCAAAGAAAAGCAGAAAGACAGATATGATCGCCTATGTGAGTATTTTTACATAAAGAGGAAAACTGGTGAGTCTATCAGGGAGTATGTGAATAGGTATGAGTTGAGACAAATGTAAGGTAGTGGGGAAGGTGGATCTAGGGGTAGATATGAAATGTGTGCACTTGCTGGAAGAAGCGAATATTGATGATAATCAGAAGCAAATGGTCTTGGCGTATTGTGGTAAGGATGTGTGGGAGTTCAAAATTTTTAAGGATGCCTTGGTGAACATTTGTGAAGGGTTTGGAAGGAGTAATGTTGCGAAAGGGGGGAATGATGAAGTAGTTGAGGGAAGCGGGGTGTGGAATGGAAGTAACCAAGGGAACCAAGGAGGTGCAAGAGGGGGTGGGCCCAGTTATGGTGTGAGAGGTGAGTGGAAAGATGGAAAAAGGCTGAATGCAAGAGATGCTTTTGGGAATGTAAGGAAGTGTATAATCTGTAGATCAGAATATCACTTTGCGTATTTGTGCCCCAAGAATGCTTTGAATGATAGAAAGGAGAAAGAGTCTTCAAGTGGTGAGAATCGAGAGCAGCGGAAGGAGGATGTGAGGGGGAATGTAGAACGTGAGAAAAGCAAGGTGTATGTGGCGGAGAGAAATGAGGTAGCAACTGTAACAGGTGAGAGAGACATGGAATCTGGTATGACTGATGGGGGTTATCGGAGGAGGTGGGATAGATTCGGGAATCTGAAAAGGTGTGATTTTTGTCATTCGGAAAAACATTTGTGTAAATATTGTGATGTGTACAGGGTAACAGAGAGCGAAGGGGTGAAGAAGTTGTGTTCGATGGGTGATAAGGGTGTATCCGGTGGGGAATGTGGATATGAATAGAGGAGGAATTGGTAGAGGAAAGAGGTTGGTGAATTACGTGAAAGAAAGTGAGGCAGAAGCATGGATGGGAATGGGAAGAGGGATATCTGTTGGGACTAATACGAGTAGTGAGGAGTCATTGTCTGAGGTGGAAGAGATGGAAAGTGTTAGACTGAGGATGAGGAAAGAGTATGAAGAGATAGTACAAATATGTGATACTGGGGATGGGGGTGAGACCGATGGTGGTAAAAGGGAAGGACATATGGGAGAAACATCAGAGAATTGTGGAAAGGAAGAGCTAGTTGTGAGTGATGGAAGTTGGTCAAGTGAATTTAAGAGAAGGGATGTGGTGGAGGAGGTGAAAAAGAGGAAGAAATGGGTTGAGGATGAATAGAAGACTGAAAGAAAGTAAAGGAACAGTGAGTAATCATGTGAGTAGGTGTGTTGAGGCGTTTGTTTGTTTTTTGTTTTTTTGTTTTTGATGTTATTGGGTTGTTTTTGGTGGGTTTTTTTTTGTGATTGGTGTGTTTGTGTTTGAAGTGGGCGACAGAGGGAGAGAAAGTGAAGGGGAGAAAAAGGTATAAGAATGATGAGTTTTTGTGTTTTCTTTTCTTTAAAGGATGAATGTTTCTGGGCGGAAGAAGGAGAAGAAGAGGAAGAAGAAGAAGTTTCGGGTTTTCTTTGAGGATGGAAGTTGGAATGGAATAAGAAGAGGGAGTGCAGTGTCTTTACATATTTCACTGCTAGGATTTTTTGTGAATAAGGATTATAAGTTCCTTATGTTTTTGTTATTTTTCAGTGTATAAGCACAGAATTAATATGGTATTGTGTTTAATGTGATTATTGAGAAGGGTAACTTAGTTGTTTGGAAACGGTAACGGTAAAGGGAACGGAATCAAGTTTGTGTTGTTTGTCAACGCTTTTTTGGATAACGGGTAAAACGTAAAAACGGTTGAGTTCCATAAAGGAAAAGAGCCCGCCCCTCAAGAATTCTTGGGAACTGGGCTCCTTAAACACTGTAAATATAATCCCTAAATTCCCTAAGTTAAATGTATAAGCTCTTGTTTATATAGTTACTTATATTGTAACTAGCTGTAAAAAGGATCATATTTGTTTTTCTTAAACGAAGAAGAAGGCAGTTTTTTGCGTTGACAATCTCATGAGTCCTTGGATTCTTCTAAGTCGGTGAGTGTTTTTCGTTGTTCACTATTCTCTGTTATCACTTTTTCAATTACCGTACGTGTGGGGCGCTATGGTAGGGCCCTATGACATTGGTTAGCTGTGGATTCTAGGTAAAGTAAAAAATTGTTTTGTTAAAAAATTGGAATAAGAAGTTGAGTTATTTTGATAAAAAAATGTTAGGTTAGGGCTAGAATTGGGGAAAAAATAAATTAAATTGTAAATATAGGTCAACTGTAAATTGAATTAGATTAGGGCAATTGTAAATATTAGTAAAGAAAACTAGATTAGAAAAAGAAATATTGAAATTGAATAGAGTAAGTAAAATTATATATATATATATATATATAGAATATAGAAGAAAAAAAATATATATATATATATATATATATATATATATATATATATATATATATATATATATATATATATATATACAGGGTGATTCAGGAGGAATAGTAAAGAATGTAGGAGGTGATAGTATGGAGTAATCGGTGTAACAATGTTGTCTGTAACATCTGTCCTATTTTGAATGTGTGTAGAGATACAGTGGTTTTAATTATAGGGAATGTTAATTTTACCATCTATCAAAAAGGTTACCTTATTAAGCCTTTACCCCAAAATATGTATGTTCATACATACGGTTTACGTTATACGTAATAAACATTACAATGTCCTTGAATTTTATTGAATTGTCCGTACGACGCCAGTTGTACCCTAGCTGTCAATGGTGTTACAAGTGTTTCTAACAATGCCGCATGTCTATACGCACGAGGAATAAGCCGACATGATATTTGTGTACGGTTTTTGCGATGGGAATGCCCTTGCTGCTTGTAAGGAATACCATAGACAGTTTCCTCGCTGTCGTGTGCCGGATTCAAGAGTGTTTACCTGTGCTTATAGTAAGCTTTGTGAGACAGGGGCAGTACCCAGCAGGCATATTTCCTCTGAACGTGGCGATGAACAAAATGTGGATGACGTAGAAAACATTCTTCAGGTGGTAGAACAAAGCCCCGCAACAAGCACACAGTGAATTTCTACAAGGGTCGGTATTCCACAAACACGAGTATGGAGAACATTGCGTCAGCATGGCTTGTATCCTTATCATCTACAGCGCGTGCAACACTTTGAAGCAGGAGATTACATCAAACTTTTGGAGTTTTGTCGTTGGGTAAATGCTAACCGCGCATTAATACCATTCATATTATTCACTGATGAAGCTACCTTTACTCGTAACGGGATCAACAACACCCATAACGCACATAGGTGGTCAGAGGAGAATCCACATACCATTGTGGATTCGAATTTTCAGTATCGTTTTAGAGTTAATGTGTGGTGCGGTGTCATCGATAATGTGTTGATTGGGCCTGTTGTATTGCCGAACCGGCTTACAGGTGCCATGTATGCAGACTTCTTACAAAACGTGTTTCCACCATTATTGGATGATGTTCCTTTGGCTACAAGGATGCGTATGTTCTTCCAGCACGACGGAGCCCCAGCACATGCTACTCGTCAGGTAACACAGTATCTAAATACAATATTCCCCGATCGATGGATAGGCCGCAGTGGTCCCGTACAATGGCCCCCAAGGTCCCCAGACCTTACACCTTTAGATTATTGTCTCTGGGGATGGATACAGGTAAACACAAGAGAGGAATTGGTCGCTCGCATTATGAATATTGGGGCCATCATAAAACAAGATCGACATAAAATTCGTAATGCTGCACGTACAATTGGCAGGAGAGTTGGAAAGTGTATGGAGGCCGGGGGTGGAACCTTTGAACAATTACTTTAACCTGATGTAATGTATAATCCTGCAACTGAGATCATGCAGATACTCAATAAATGTAATCAATAGGCCTGTAGTTTTTTATTAACAGCCCCCATACGTTTATGTATGTGCTATATTCAAACAGCTGTATCCCCACACCCTTTGAGAGTTGGACATATGTCTATTAAACCATTTATACTCACAAGAGCCCATACTATCACCTCCTACATTTTTTACTATTCCTCCTGAATCACCCTGTATATATATATATATATATATTAGTTATGTAGTATTGTCATATGTGTATATATATATATATATATATATATATATATATATATATATATATATATATATATATATATATATATATATATATATATATATATATATATGTGTGTGTGTGTATCTGTATATGTGTGTGTGTGTGTGTGTGTGTGAATTTGTGTGTATGTGTGTATGTATATGTAAGTAAAAAAGGAAATTTTTATATAAAGTAAAATGTAAACAAAGTGTGTGTGTATGTGCGTGCGCGCATGTGCGTGTGTATATACTTAATCAGAGTAGTCAGATTAATCCATAGATTAAAAATAGCAGTCAATGAAACGAGAAAAAGAATAAAATTTGATAAGTAAAATAATGTAAATCATGGTAGGGAAATAAGAAAATTGTTATATGATTAATAACCGAAATATTTTTATTTCTAGAGACAGAGTTTTGCCTAGGAATATGGAAAAAAGCAGTAGAAATATTTGAGCCAAAACAAAAATTCCAATATTCTGGCAAGTTGGTGATGACGTCACCAAAAGCGAACTATGATGGCGTTGACGGAGCTGTCAGGAGCTCACTCTTCGTTTGGATCTCATCCTGATAGTTTGTCTTACGTTGCGCTTGTAGAAACAAATAAAGTTTCGTTTTGTTGTGATTCACTTGTTTAAAAAATTATAAAATTGCTTAAGTTTTGTTCTAAAGTATTACATTGTAAATATATAATTTGAAATAGATTTTAAGATAAATAATTATTCCGTATATTCTAGTTTACGTTTTGATTGAAAATATTTTGGTAAGTTGGAAATATTTGGATTGTGTTGAAGCAGTATTGAGTTAAAACGAAGTTGTTGACTTCAATTGTTTAGTTATTACATTAGTAGTATTCAACAGGAATAAATATCTGACATTGTCTTGAATTATCGGGCCAGTGACTTGGTAAACAACAGCGATAGCGTTTTGTTTGTATAAATTTTTGAGTTTTTTTTTTTTTATTTGCGTGAATTCGTAAATATATTTTGAATAGAGATTATTTTTGTTTGCAATATTTCAACTGAGTAACTTGAGATTGTGTGTGAGTTTGAGACTCCACATTGGTTATTCATAGTTTCAAGTTTATCTTAGAGGCATATATATATATGATTTAGTAGTTTAAAGATTTTTAATAAATGAACTAATGATAGATAAAATTGAAATCAACTTGGAATTTAAACTTTTGTTAGAATAGTTAGTTTGCAGTTTTTGATTTATGAATTGAGAAACTATTAGTACATACGAGACTTGTTTTGTGTTTATTTTCCACAACCTGGAATAATCCGAGTCAGTTAGTAATTGGTAATTTATAAACTTTTAAAAGTTTATATCAGTTTCGTAATAAAGATTATAGGGTTTGAATTTGTTTGGATGGTGAAACTTGAAATTCTTTTTCATATTTGATAATTATTACTCAAGTCAAGGATTGTAAATATATTGCGCAGTTTTTATTGGTGTTGAATTTTAATAAATTAATAATTCGTAGTTTCTTTTATTTAGTAACATTTGGTTTCAATTTTAAACAAGGCAAGGAATATTGAAGAGAGTTAAATACAAATTTTATTGATTATATGGTGACTGTGAGTCCTCATATAGTTATCCGTGAATATATATATATATATATATATATATATATATATATATATATATATATATATATATATATATATATATATATATATATATATATATATATATATATATATATATTGATATATATTTAATATGACATCAGAATCGTCAAGTCTATCAGGTGGACTCCTCAAAATGCTCATGGAGTTGGGAACACGTATCAGCTGTAAATGTATGGAATATGGATCATAATATCTGCAGTTGGCGCTACCTTCCAATCCCAAGTGCTAATATGGGGTTAATGTTAAATAGTGATATTTTTATTAATTAGTGTTATTAATGTTAGTGGTAATAATTAATGTTGTTATTCTAATAGTGTTAGTGGTAATAATTAGTGTTGTTATTCTAATAGTGTTAGTGTAAGTATTATTGATATGTATATATGTTTATATTTTTTTTGTATTTTATATTTATTTATATAAAAGCGCCCGATAGCTCAGTGTTAGAGCACTCGCCAAACCAAGCGAGGGGTCCCAGGTTCGCAACTGGTCGGGTGGGAGAATGTGAGCTATTCTCTCCTTGGGCTTGGCTCCGTCCTGCTCGGACGTTAAATGAGTACACCTCCTCCTTGATTAGGGCTCTGCCCGTGAGTGATGGTGTTTATTTCTGTAAAAAAAAAAAATATATATATATATATATATATATATATATATATATATATATATATATATATATATATATATATATATATATATATATATATATATATATATATATATATATATATATATATATATATATATATATATATATATATATATATATATATATATATATATATATATATATATATATATATATATATATATATATATATAAAAATATATATATATATATATATATATATATATATATATATATATATATATATATAAATTTTTATATATAGTAAACTGAAGAATCTGAGTAGCCACTGAGGGTACTGAATTAAGCAGTGCTACTTATTGTTCAAAATATTGCAGTTAGGATTAAATTAGTAATATTAATAACATACGAACATCTTGGTAATTGTTTTTATTCAGAAGAGTCTGTAATTGAAATAGAATTTTTATGCGTTATTATTTTCAGAGTTGAGTTTATTGATTTTCGATTTGGATTTAGTGGTTCTTAACCTAGATTTTGTCGAGTTGGATTTTTGTTTTATTTATCCAATCCGGATTAGTGGTTATTAATTTGAAAGCTAACAGTTTTTTTAAAAAGCAAGGACTGTGGATTGATACGTATTAGTTAACTTTACTTCCAAGGTACATACCAACTTTTGACTTCTGAGTGCCTTGTGAGACCGGTTGTTGTTTTTCGAGTTCTTTTAGAAATATTTAGTGCACTGAATTTCAGAAATAACTTAGTATACTGACTTCAGAAATAACTTAGTATACCGATTTTAGAAATATTATTGCACGGACTTTCAGAAATAAATTAGTATACTGACTTTAGAGATATTATTGTGCGGACTTTCAGAAATAACTTAGCGTACTGAATTTCAGAAATAGTATTATGCGGATGTTCAGAAATAAATTATCGTACTGAGTTTCAGAAATAACATTTTAGTATCAACTTCTGGTTTTGGAATTGAATTATAATAGCAAGAATTTTGGTTTTTTAACTTTATAGGGTTGACCTTTGAGTTAAACTTTGAAATAGTTTACAGTGTCGACTTTTAGTTCAGATAAAACGACTTTTGATTTGAACTTTGAAATAGTTTACAGTGTTGCTTTTTGGTTAGATATACAGACTTTTAGATTTTAACTTTGAAATAAATTACTATACTGATCTTAATTGAACTTTGAAATACATTGTCGTTTTGACTTTTAGTTGTTAACTTGGAAACAGATCCTAGTATTGACTTATGGTTTTCAGTTTTGATTTGGGTTACTTCACTGGAGTTTGGACATTGAACTAGTTAGTAAGTGAATTAAGAGTTTCGATTCGACTCTGAAATAATTTTATAATCTGGTATTTGGACTTTGAGAATAGATTGCTTTTAGTTCTGCTTTGAGTTGAGTTGACATCATTGGTTTTGACCTTTAATTATAATTAATAATTTTGAATCAGATTTTGAGGGTGATTTTACAAATTGTGCAACCGTATTTGAGTTGAGTAACATAAGTGGAACTTAATCATTTTAGATTTGGGTAACTTTGATTATAGTTCACTGGAGTGGACTTGATTGATATTTGATCGAGGATTACAATAATAGTTGAATACAATTGAATATTTATATATTTAATTTGGAGTTTTACAAATGAAATCGGAAGACCAGCCCACATAACTTTAATAGCTTTAGCATTCAATATTTGAGTGAACTTTGAACAAATTTAGTATTTGATATTTAGTTTCATAAATTTAATAGCTTTAGCATTTGAGATTTAAACAACATTAGTATTTGACATTTGGATTTATAATTTGAATAGTTTCAATCTTCAGATATTTTAATTTGAATAAACATTGATATTTGACATTTAGGTTTGTATTTTGAATAGTGTTAGCATTTTATTTTTTCATAAATTGCAGTACATTTTTAAGAATACAGGACAGCTTGATTAATTACAAAGTTGATTTTTTCGATTCGAGTGCTGATTAATATCTGAAATTGCCTAAAAATAGCTACGGGTATAACTACTGAAAGGGTAATAAAATAGAGAACAAATTGATTTAATACACAGGATGGATAGTTTTATTTATTTACTGAAACACAACGCTCTGACTGATAAGTAATTGATTCCACTATACAACATAGTAGGTATTTAGAAAGAATTTAATTCAATCGAAGTTTATCTAAAATAGTGCAAGTCTGTTAGTAGGGTAGATTTGAGGCCCTTGCACTACCACAGCGCTTGGTGGTTCGGCGAAGGTATGGCGGACATTTGCATTGACTTTGTTAAGTCGACTACTTCCATGACCTGATTTTCTTTCTTTGCTTGTCCTCGATAAACTTTGTCCACCATAATCACCAATTGTTCCCAGGGAATCCGAAAACCTTGAGTAATTTCTAACCCCATCAATGCGTCTTCAACTCTGATCTTAACTGTTTCCGGCACGCTATCCATTAACTTTTCTCTGACGATGGGCATTTTCCTTACTTCGTTTCTAGGGAATGCTCTTTGTGCCAGCCCCAACACAACAACCGTAAAGCAAAAAGTGGAACATCTTCACCATCTTGCATTTTAGCTTTATTAAATTCAGCGGGTTCCGTGTTGTCTTTCTTTCTCAGTTGTTCTCTAAACCATTGCAGTAGTTGGGATTTTACTAATCCATATTCGGCCGAGGTTGCTGCAACGATGTTATAGGCTTCCAAGGCAGAGCCATGGAGGTGATTTCCCAACAACGCAACCATCCCCTCTGCTGATCCAGGATATTGTGTCTGACAGAAATGCTCAAATCTATCAAAGAATTGTACCATCGTCTCACCTGTTTCTAACCTGAATTTCCCTGGTGGTATTACTTTCTTGGGCTTCTTGTCAACCCCCATTGAGGCCAACAATGTTGACATCTTGTCCATCAGGTCACTATTCTGTTTTAGAATGGCCTGTAGGAATTGTGAATCCACAGTTACCACTGCAGGACCCGGGACTCCATTCTGACTATTTGTTGACTCATTTTGGTTCTGATTTGGTGATTGGACGTGATCATTCGGCGGAGTATCCTTGTTTCCATCCACCAAATCATTCATTCCGTCAGTCATGCTGACTCTTGTTGTTGATGACAGTGACGGCTGAGCTTTAACTACACTCAGCAACAGAGCCAGTCTTCTCCTTAGCAGAACAACTACGCTCTGCTACCACTTTATGTGGTAGGTTTTCACTCCCACCACAATAATAAATGGAAAAAATCTCTACTCACTAGTCTTCACTCCTAGTTGAGGTCTGATTTCTCCAAGAAGGGCGCAGCACTAGAGATGACATATATATATATATATAGTATTTATATATACGTGAAAGAATTAAATATATATATATATATATATATATATATATATATATATATATATATATATATATATATATATATATATATATGTATATATATATATATATATCCAACTCCAATTTTTCTTTTTCTTTGTTTTTTATTTTGTGAAATTCTGTCGGGAAGTTGAGGTGTGGTACGATCAAAGGCCTGCAACTGCACTCACAAATTCTTTTTTTCTATGCTCTGCACCGGCATCAGCACTTCACACAGCACTTTTTTATTTTTTCTCTTCTGCTTCAAAATTTGCTGAAATTTTTAGCAGCACCCACGCACCGCACCCGGTGTCCCAACCTCTAGTTGGAAGCATGCACATATCCAACCTATTCAAAAAAAAGCCGCTCTGATCCTTCTTAACTATCGCTCCTATAGCTCTAACTTGTATCTCTATCTAAGATCTTTTGAACCCTCTCTTCTCAACTCTCATTTTTAGATCATCTGGAATCTCATTCACTTCTTTTCTGATCGCCAGTACGGGTTTCGAAGCTCGATGTCAACTGGTGATTTTTTTTCCTATCTTACTGATCTATGGTTCCTGTCCTTGGGAACTACGGGGAGACTTGCGTGGTGGCGCTTGACATATCCAAAGCATTTGACCGGTATGGCACGCGCCACTGCTCTCCAAGCTAACCTCCTTTGGGTTTCCTCCTTGCTTACTGCGTCTAGTTTTCTTTCAATCGTCAACATCGGTTAAGTTGCTGATTGAACGAATTCTCCTTTCTTCTGCCAATTATAGTTTTCATCAAAGTTCTGTTATGTCTTCTACTCTATTCCTACTCTTCACTAATGACCCCCTCAGCACACCTAACTCTATTCACTCATATGCCGAAGTGACTGGGACCCTTCTATTCACAACCTATTTCAATTCTGTCTCTTCTTTTACTTTCTAGAATTGCCTCTCGTTTTAATCTTCTTCTGATTCTATTCTCACATGTGGATAGAATTGGTGGGCTCTGTCGAACCTAGAAATTCAATTCTTTAAAAACTCAACTTACAAATCTCCCTCTAAAACACCTCTAACTTTCCTATCTCTTTTTCGACGGTTCTCTCGTCTCTCCTGTTGGACAATATAAAACATCCTTGGCCTTTTAACATAAACAAAAATGTCTTGAAAACCTTTACATCACAATGGCTGCTAGGCGGCCTCAAAGAAACTGGGGAGTTCTGTTTAGACTGCGTAACTTTCCTCTTTTCAGTTACTCTAGCTATAAGGGTTTCATCCGCCCTTGTATGGAGCACTGCCTCATCTGGGGGCCTCTGTTTCACCCGGCTTTTGAGGGCGAGTCAAAGGCCAAAAGGCTTATAAACTGTCCCTGCACTTCCAGTTCACTTGACTCTATCTTTGTGGTGCGATGTTGGTACTTTTATCTCTTTCTATAGGTACTGCAGCGGTAGGTGCTCGAGGGAGTTTATCACTCGCGTATACCTCCACTTTTACGCCCTCGTAGCACTAGGGGTGCTGTGTCTGGCACATGAGTTTTGTGTTGATGTAGGTAATTCCAGGCTAGTTCTGCGGTGTTTCCTTCTTTCCTGCCATCTTCCTTTAGAATTCTCGTCGTTCTTCTGTGTTTTATGCTGAATTTCCACTCTCCCACTTTATCCCTGTTTCTGTGCTAATATGTGTAATTTACTTTAGTTGTTGACTTCTAGGCATGAAACACCCCCTCCTTGAATAGGGATCGGCCCGTGAGTGGTGGTGACATGAAATATATATATATATATATATATATATATATATATATATATTATGTATATATATATATATATATATATATATATATATATATATATATATATATATATATATATATATATATATATATATATATATATATATATATTATCAAAAAATATATATATATATATATATATATATATATATATATATATATATATATATATATATATATATATATATATATATATATATATATATATATATATATATATTTCTATATATGATATATATATTGCAATGAAAATTATTATATTTATATATATATATATATATATATATATATATATATATATATATATATATATATTTAAATATTTCCACATAGTTTTATATATATATATATATATATATATATATATATATATATATATAATTAATATTTTTAAGAGTATTTTCTTACCTTGTTACTATGGTAGTTCCGCCTTCCTATTGCTTGTAGTTGTTGTTAGTTGTTTCTATTGATAATTCTCTTATATGTTTTTTCTATTCATTTATCTCTCTCTATTCTTCTTATTTCCTTAAGTCTTTATGATAAGTCTTTCAATCTTCTTATTTTGCTTTTAGTCGTTATTCTTTTTTCTGTTGTTATTTGCTCTTCTTTAAATTCTCCATAAACATTGAAATTATTGAAAAAGCTTTTTATAAGGTTTTTTATTATTTTATTAAGGCTTATATATTATTCTTAAACTATTAATACTATTATTACTTAATATCTAATAATTACTTTATATCTATTTATATTTCTTATCAATCTGGCTGAAAAGGGAGAAGAATGATTATGTATTATCATTCTTTATCTGATTCTCTTTCTTCCTCTAATTTCTTTTCTTGATATCCTTTCTCCCATCGTTTTTTATATAATTGATTAATATATTTTTTTTTCCAAATTCTTTTGTTAATCCATCTGCTACTTGTTGTTCACCAGGAATCCAAGTAATTTCATATTTTTCCACTTCACCTAGAATACTCTTCAATGCTGCAATGTCAATCCTTAGATTTGTTTTTAATTGCTGTATTGGATTCTAGAGCTTTCTTTATTTAGTGATTATCAGTTTTTACTTCAATTTTCAATGTTTCACTTGTTATCTCCTTCCATACCTCTCTTATGTAATTGGCTTCCTCAAGACATTCAAGCAATGCTACCATTTCTGCTTCCATCATTGATCTTACGATTCTGTGTGCTTTCTTAGATTTCCAACTGATAACATTACTATTGTCTAAAGTAATGTCCTTTATAAATATAATATAGCCGATTTGTGTGCTTCCATCATCTATATTTCCAAAAGAAGCATCACTATAACATATTTTTATTTGTTTGTTACTTATTGGTTTCATTTTTATTTCTATGTATTCGTTTTTCAATTTATTAATCCTTTTTATAATTTCCTTCATATCTTTATTTGTTGCGTTATTATTCTTTCTAGACATTTTACTTACAAAAAAAGATATATCTGGTCTTGTATGTTGTGAAATCCAATTCAGACTCCCATTCAAAGACCTATATATTGTCATCTCTTCCTTTTCTAATTTTCTTTCTTCTCTATCTGAATACTCCTCTGGTGATACTACCTTTAGTTCCTTAATGTAATTTATTTGGCTTTGAATTATTTCATTATTTTCCTCTTTTATATCAATACCAATATATTTAAACTTTTTTTCTTCTACATGACCCATTGTAAATCGTTTACTTAATTCTTTTATCATTTTATTATGAAGCTTTTCCGATCCAGCAAACATCAAATCATCAACATGGATGCACAATATTCCTTCTAGTTGTTTACCAGACTTATAATGATAGATGGTAGGGTCGTATATATTTTGTACCATACCATGATTTTTTAAAAATTCCTTCAATGATAGATACCAGGTCACTGCTGCATCCTTTAATCCGTATACTGTTTTCCTTAATTTCCATATTTTATTTGTTTTCGCTTCTGGTGGAGGTTGTAAAAAGACTTCTCTCTTCATTTCCCTACCTTGCAGGTACGCTGTCTTTACATCTAGTGTTCTAACTTGCCATTCATATGCCTGAGTGATATTCATAAAAATCTTTATAGTATCCGGGGTACATGTAGGTGCCTCTAAGTGTCCATATACTTTTTCTTCGAATCCTCGTGCCACTAGTCTAGCCTTTGTAATTGTTTTCCCATTTTTTATTTTTTTTTTCTGTTACTATCCATCTTGTGGATACTAATTTTCTGTTCTTATTATCTTTCACAATTTCTTCATAAACATTGTTATTTTTCCAACTTATTAATTCATTTTGTTTTGCGTTTTCAACTTCTTCTTCAAGTAAAGTTGCATAATAATTTGTAACCTCTTCTACTTGATTACCTTGATTCTCTTCTTCTTCTTCAGTACTGTACTCTCTTTCATTAACATCTTCTTCACTTTGGTCATCCTCTTCAGGGACATCTTCATTAATTAATGCTATTTGCTCATATTCATTCAAGTTTATCCATTTATAACTTTCATCATCCAGGTCTTGGACATTATAACAAGAAGAGTACTTTTTACTTTTCCAGCTCTGCTCAAAATCTTAACTCTATATCTTAATCCATTTTCTTTATTTCTTATCTCATAAATTTGATATCTTTTTATGTTTAGTCTATCTTGTTTTTCTTTTCTATCTTTTGTTATTGTCAAATATTCTTCTTCATCATCTGTTTCCGATTCTGAGTCTTCTTCTACAATGGTGTCTTGTTTTTCTTCACCTTCCTCTGATTCTGATAAGTCATGGTTTATATCCTCATTATTGTTGGTTGTTAATTCACACTTATTTATTCTTGTTATGTGAACTCTAGCTATTTCATGAATGTTCCCTCCATGTTTTACTATAACTGTCTTTCCTTCCTTTCCAATTACCTTTGCAGGGCCTCTCCATTCCTTTGCATTATTTCTTTTATAATAGACAGTGTCTCCCATAAGTGACTTTTCTATAGGATGTTCTCTTATTCTCTTTCTTAATGCCCTTTTTATTTTTTCTGAGTTCCTGTTCTATATGATGTTTTCTAGCTTCTGATATAGCATTCATCACATTTCTCATCATTTCATCTTCTTCTATATTATCAACCAAAGCTGGATTACAATCCCTTTCATCTACATAGTTCGGTATAACATTGTTTCTACCAAATACTAACTGATTTGGAGAATATCCATTAACATTAGTTAATTGATTCTTTGCGTAAACACTCCATTTTAAACTTTCTTCTTTACTGAATCCATCCTCTCTTAACTTATATATTGACTCCTTTATTAAACCAACATATTTTCAAAAGGGCTTTCTCTTGCTGTACTTTTCAATAATATGTTGAATTTCGTACAGAAATATTCCATATCATTATTTTGGAATTCTCTTCCTGCATCTGACATTATTATCTTTGGTGCTCCAAAGTATGTTACCCATTTATCTAATATTTTCTCTATAATTTCTTTACTGGTTTTTCCACTTAACCACTCAGCTTGAACATATCTTGTTGCTGTATCTATCATCACTACAAATTTATGATTCTCTATCTCTCTTATATCCATCTGTAATAAATCACAAAATTTGTGTGCCATTCTCAATCCAACTATTGGATGGGGTGGTGTTGGTTTAAATTTTTGACACGTCTTACAATCTCTAACAATTTGTTCTAATTCTTCCATTACTTTTCTTAATATTTCTGAAGTTGTTTTATTTTCATATGCTTCCTTTATGTTGAAATATTTTTCTACTTGATCCATGAGCAAATTGTAGATGTAGCTTTAATAATTTTTCTTTTCTTATTTTTTCTATCTCTATCCATCCTTCCTTAAATTGTCCATTCCAATTTCTTTTTCCTAATTCCATCAGACTAGTGATGTGTCCTGTTGCGTTTTCACTTAAGAATTGGGCAAATACCCATGTCCTTCAGGGCATTTTAGAGGGCATTTATATTTTATTATATATTTATATATATATATATATTTTATAGTTATATATATATATTTTTATATATATATATATATATATATATATATATATATATATATATATATATATATATATATATATATATATATATATCTCTTATATATATATAGTTATTATATATATATATATATATATATATATATATATATATATATATATATAGTATACGTATATATATATATATATATATATATATATATATATATATTTCTCGTAGAACGCTGGGGTTAGGTTAGTGACCCCCGCGTTATAGGCGACATCGCATATAACTTTAACTCCCTTGAAAAATCATTAATTTTAAAATTTTTACCTTTGTATAAGGTGAATAAAAATATCAGCAGTATTTTATTTATCCTTAATAATTGAATAAATTTGTACATATAATGTTATTTACAGTATAGTATATAAACATATTTTATTGACTAGTTATTTAGTAGGATATTTATTAAATTACAGTACAGTACTGTACACATCTTAAATTGAACAAAAAAAAGTTTTTTTAAATGAAAAAAAATATACAATATATAAACCTTTATAAATTTGGAGATAATTTTTTTTTATATTTAGTTGAATAGTCTAAGTATTGTAATATAAAATTTTAAAGTTAATCCAATTGCGCACAAAAATATTTTTTTTATTCAAAGTGTAAATGAAGTTGAAGAGTTGGAGATGAAGGCGGTTCCGAATCTGTAGATTGCATAGGCTGCTTTTTTGAGAAATACATTGTTATCGGTAATTGACGCTTTTGCCTTTTTGGCTCGCCAAATATTTCTTCATATGGTTTAAAATCATTTTTCAATTTCTCTTTTAATTTTGAGACGGCATTCCATTGAAGGATCTTTGACGATAATGAAATTATTTAACTGTTTTGTCATACGAAACACAGTTCACCTAATGTATTTAAATCCCAATCATTTACTACATCATTTTTTTCATCGTCATCTTCAGTATCAGAAACTGAATTAACAAGTTCAGCTAACACATCATTCGTTAATGTCTCCTTATTCCCTTCAATTATTTCTTAAATTTTTTTGGTGGAGGCCGTCAAATCCATCACCACCAACATGATGAACAATTGCAACAATGTTTGCAACTTCATCTTCTGCAGTTGAAAATCCTTGAAAATCTGTAACACATTCACTCCATAAATTTTTCCAGCAAGCGTTAACCGAGTGTGGTTAAATTTGATCAATTGCCTCTTTAACAAATTTATACAGTCTGCAATATTTAAAGATTTCCTCCAGTTCATGACGTTTGCATTCGAATCCTCATCAAGAAAATTACAAATCCGTGTGAATGTTCTTTATGTAATTAGCTTTGAAACATCGATTCACTCCTTGATCTAAAGCTTGAAGAATTGAAGTATTGACTGGAACAAATACAACTTCGACATTCTCATTGGCAGTTTTAAGCCCTTCTGGATGACCGCCATCATTGTCAAGGATTAACAACCCTTTATGGCATTCTTTATTTTCAAGGTAACTCTTGACTTCTGGAAACAAAACACTTATGAAAACCAGTTTTTAAATAATCGGCTGTGACCCAAGCCTTTTTATTGGACTGCCGGAAGACTGGCAATAGATTTTGTTTTTTCCTATCATACAAAATAGGTTTGCTGACTTATGAAGGAAGGAAGCCAGGCTTTATTAAGTGGCCAGCTGCATTGCAGCAAAATAATATTGTCACGCGATCCTTTGCTGCTTTGAAGCCTGGGCCTCGCTTTTCATTTTTAGAAATGTATGTGTGATCTGGCATTTTTTTTCCAGAGAAGCCCAGTTTCATCAGCATTGAAAACTTGTTCAGGCAGTTACCCTTTATCTTCATTTATTTTCATAAATTCATCTGGAAAAGTTCTTGCTGCTTTATTATCTGCGGACGTCGATTCTCCTGTCGTACGAATATTTATTAAAGCAAAAACGTTTTTTGAAATTATCAAGCCAACCCTGGCTAAATTTATACTTTGTTATTTTCGATTTTAAAACTTATCATATAGAGTAGTGGCCTTTGTTCTTAACGTTATTCCGTCGCAAGGCACTCGTTTTCGATTCATGTCTTCGAGCCAGATATTTAATGCCTGTTCAGTTTTAAGCAACGTATCATCTCGCAGATGGCTTGTCATTTTAGATGCACTTAAAGATCTTCCTAGTATGACTGCATTCTTAATTCTTTTTCTTTGTTTTTAATTGTTCAAATTGTCGATTCATTTCTCCCGTATTTACATGAAACAGTTGTTATAGAAGAGCCAGCTCTAATTAAATTAAAAATTTTATTTTCTCTTTCAGTGATATGCCAATCTATGCTTTTTTTAAGAATTTGGTTGTGGTATGTTTCGTTTCTCAGCTATGATAAAAAATATTTATAAAACACTGTACACACTGTGTAAAATTTGTTAATATTTCAACGAGAGAAGCATATACAAACGCTATCAATGCAAGTGCAATGAGTTACAGTAAAAGCCTATTGCCAGTAGAGGATCCTTGTGGACTCTATTCATTTTCTTTTCATTTTAACTGTATGACTATTGAATTACAATTTTATTTTTATTTTTGCAATTGAATATATAGAATTTTATTATCTCCTAAAAAGATGTCTTTATTTCAGAATTTTAATTTTTTTTTTTTTAATTATTTAATTTCTTTTTCTTTTTTTTTTTCCTTACCAAATTTGTAAATGGACCTTTATAAGACTCGTTTCATTTAGGACGACTGTGTTATATATATATATATATATATATAAAGAGTATAGACATATATATATATATATATATATATATATATATATATATATATATATATATATATATAGATAGGTATATTTATAAAAGATATTTTTATAAGAGGGAAGAGTTTTATATATATATATATATATATATATATATATATATATATATATATATATATATATATATATATATATATGAAGCGGTAAGTAAACGGGAAAGCGTTTCACGATAAATGCGAAACGTTAAACACCAAACGAAACTGAAACGAATGGATACTG
>JABUQX010135574.1:0-27500 GCA_015478945.1 Trachelipus rathkii
AATTGTATATATATATATTGATTCTAATAATTTCCTTTTTGTGGTATGGTTGCAATGTTTGAGGGTGGAGGTATCCTTAATGTTGATTCTATGTTGTTTTAATCTTCTATGTGTGGTAAGGGCGGAGTTAAGGGTAAAATCATTTAGATCATATTGGTGCTGGTTTATTCTTCTTGTTAAATCATTCGTCTCTCCAATATATAATGCAGAACAATCATGGCATGGTATTTTATAAACACATTGGGAGTCTTCATAATTAATTTTAGGGGGTTTAAATATTCTTTTTAAAGGAATAGTGTTGTTTTTAGTAAAATATATTTTTTGGAAGGTGTTTTTTTGCATAGTGGTTAATATTGTAAGGTATCGGCAGATATGTGGTATTGTTATTTGAAAGAGGAGGGTTACTATTATAAAATTTCTTTCTTGCTTTTTTATAGGCTAAATTAATGTGATATTGAGGATATTTAAGTTTGGAAAAAGTTAAGTAGAGAAATTTAGTTTCTGAGAGGAGTTTAGAGGGGGAGCAAAGTCGAAAGGCTCTAAGGTAGTGAGAGATTATGGTGGCTAGTTTTACATTGGTTTTCCACACACTCTTATAACACCAAACTAGCCACCTTAACCTCTCACTACCTTAGAGCCTTTCGACTTTGCTCCCCCTCTAAACTCCTCTCAGAAACTAAATTTCTCTACTTAACTTTTTCCAAACTTAAATATCCTCAATATCACATTAATTTAGCCTATAAAAAAGCAAGAAAGAAATTTTATAATAGTAACCCTCCTCTTTCAAATAACAATACCACATATCTGCCGATACCTTACAATATTAACCACTATGCAAAAAAACACCTTCCAAAAAATATATGTTTTACTAAAAACAACACTATTCCTTTAAAAAGAATATTTAAACCCCCTAAAATTAATTATCAAGACTCTCAATGTGTTTATAAAATACCATGCCATGATTGTTCTGCATTATATATTGGAGAGACGAATGATTTAACAAGAAGAATAAACCAGCACCAATATGATCTAAATGATGATACCCTTAACTCCGCCCTTACCACACATAGAAGATTAAAGCAACATAGAATCAACATTAAGGATACCTCCACCCTCAAACATTGCAACCATACCACAAAAAGGAAATTATTAGAATCAATATATATATACAATTTAGAAAACTACAACAAAGTGCCGGGCCAATTTAAAATAGACAGTATCCAGAACTCAATTTTATTGGACTCGCATTGCTTAAAGGACCTCAAGAAAGAAAACAACAACCAACCATAATATTTATTGTAATTTTATTTTGCTTAATAAAAGTTCAGTTCCTAATTTTCACTTTCTGAAGGAGGTTCGAGTTATTCTCGGACGAAAGCTAATACTAGTGAAATTTTAATGTTTTAATTATTAATAAACCATAATGTGTCATTAATTAAGATTAAATTTAGTCCAAGCCAAGGATTTATTGTCATATATATATATATATATATATATATATATATATGATGGAGAGGAGAATATATATTATATATATATATTAATATATTATATATATATTATATATATTATATATTATATATATATATATAATATATATAATATGTATGAATACGTTGGGATCAACTAGCGTACCCGACTGGAAGGTGCCTCTCTCCACTCTTTCTCGTAGAGACGATGATCGAAGAAGATTGAATAATTCAGAGGTCAAAAGATATAATAAGAAGTATATAGTATTAAGGTGATGTTCGATAGATGTGGTTTGAATGTCTAGTAAGTACAGGCAACCAACTGACACCATCAGAGGTGTTACGGAGCAGGTTAGGCTTTTTCCGTAACGGAGGGAGATTGTCTCCGGACTCCGTTGGCCTGCTTACTTGGGTGACTATTCAAGGAGGATTGTGAGTTTTTCAAGGTGAATAAACAATTGTGATACCATTTACAGGTCCCACCCAGAAGGAAGGGTTTACTTAACTAGATTGTTTCCGGATCTATCTATCAATGGTGTCTAAGCAGATAATTTTCAGTGGAGACTAATCCGATATTTTTCCGTAGTAAAGAATAATAATATAATGATAGGTCAATAGAGAATCAAAATCTAAGGATATTGACACACTAGAAAAAGTTTAGGTTTACTTAATTAGCTCAAAATATATACATGTGGGAGGTTTGTGAATATATAAAGATAACACAATCCACTCCCAACAATATGATAATAGAGGTTATATTAATTTCAGTATATGATATATTTTAATTAGATAAATACATTGGAATGATACTTAGAATCCAATGTATTATGATTATGTACATAAGTTCAACCACTCAGGATCAGATTCAAGAGTGGAAACCAAACGATTCCAAATATTATTCGTGCAATGAAGTAAAGGGAGGAAGTAGAAATTCTGACTCAATTACGACAAATATACTATACTTAACTGAGGATTTTGGCGATAAACAAAAAAGAACTGAATTCAAAACAGAAATTGAACCCAGGAACTTAAATCAGGCCAGAAATTGAAACCATAACTAAAAATTGAGATTGAAACTGAAACTTGAAACTGAAACCCTGTCAAAATAAATAATAACGGGTATTACTACATTTGACCACACTTTATCTTCATTTATATCAGTATAGCTTCATATAATTTTACAGGTATTTTATGGAACTCACCCTTTAGATTTCCAAGAGGGGCTCGTTCAATTTGGTCAATATTTGCTGGTTCAATAGTAGTTGGTAAACTGCAATAATACGTTTAGTTTACTACTGCTTTTCCAGCACATAACATTAATAAATTATACAATAATGGATTAAAATAGATTACTGTAATTTATCATGACTCACTAACCTGGAAAATCTGGATAATCTAACTTCCAGTCTTCAAAGTAATTTGAGTCTATTATGAATTGTTTGTTACAATATGTTATGTACTCTTAAGTAACTTTTTACAAATGTTTTAGATTATAATATTATCAACAGACATCAGCATAATTATATCAACAACTAAAAAAAGAGAACATAATTATAACATCGATAATTTTATTACGTTTTGGTAATAACTGAATCAATAATATAGACTATAATACAATCATCGTCCAGGCTGGATCGTAGTGTCCAGACTGGATCAATGAGAATCTTAAACTTACAAAACCGTTACTACGGGTTACTTCAGTCGTCAATGGCACAACTATGCACGAACAACATCTCCCTTATATCCTCCCCCGCTAAATCTAAAACGCGCGCCACCTGCAATTTTTCCACATGTTGCAGAAGAAAGACGGGAGTGAAGAGGCGGTCAAGAGCATAGAACAGCGTAGAGAAGGACAACCAGGACTCTTAAATATAAGTTACAATATAAATTTTTTCACAAATATATACACAATTTATAATTTCTGTGCCTTAGGCAGGGACGAAAGACGAACAGCAGATTCTTTCTCTTCGTTGAACTCCTGCATCAATAGTACAGAAGCCTTTTGCTCCATCACCCAGCGTAAGCCTGTACGCAGTACAACCTTAACGCTGGGATCCAGAGCAGACTCATAGTCAATGGATACATTGGAATGACAAATACAAGAAGGATGTGGAGGACACGAAGGCACAGACTGGGATTCACTTGGTGGATAATTTGACTGAGGAGGAGGAATATAAGGACCACTATGTTCCTGTACATTCATTGAAGGAAAATAATGTTTACATTGGAAATAATTTGATGGGAAGAAAGTTTATGACGGGACTGGTTGGACATAAGGGTGAACTTCGGGAATAGTTTCTGCGGGAGATTCATCATGACCAGTATGAAATCGAGAATGAGAGGCATCATATAATCTGGATCCATCCTTTTAGTGGATACGAAAGAATGATCATTAAGGTCTTTTTATTGAAATATCTGATATGAGGGGTGACTTTAAGTACTCCGCCTTTAGTATGCTTTTCTGATGGAAATCCAATATGTCGTTTCCCTCGGACGATGTTCTTCTCCGGCCATTGGTACTTGTTGAGGTAAGGATACAGGATCATCAAGGGGATATATATTTTGCCTTATGACCCAGTTCATGGAGGATACGCTTTTGGTAAAGGCGTGTAAATCTTTTAGATGGCGATCGTTTATATAACTATCTTGGACTCAGAAGTCTTGGTCATGATCCCGGGAATAACATCCGCGGACAGATCATCCACTGGTTCATATATAGTTGCAGTGTTTTGCCCCGATCCTGCATCTCTTTTTTTCCAAACCATCTTGTCAGGGACCATATGACTATGGTCTTACATTTTGTGTCATTAGAGCCGAGACCATTGGTAGGCAAAAGGACTTCAAAAGACATTTCAGAAGAAACCACAGGCATCATGAGAAGTTGACTAGTCCGGGTACTCTGGGAACCGACAGAGATTTTTACTTCAGCTATCCATTCTGAAAAGTACAATAATATATTCGGTAGTAATCGAGTCATGATAGAATTTTTATGATAAAAATAAAAAAATGCACAAATATATTCTATCTAGGTGATTTAATTATTTTCGACAGTCAGTCAGGAGAAAAAGAATAAAGAGTAAACTTAACTCATTTCCTCTCTTCATCTTTTCTCAGAGTGGAGCCCCAAATGTTTAAAAGCGGTCCCAGCATAACTCTGAGAAAGCTACTAACTATTTAACAAAAAAGAAAGGGAAAGCAAGGAACTATATTCCAATATAGAATTAAAAATTTTACTTTAGAAGAGTTGGACAAAACAATTTTTTCAGTGGTTGTCAAAATAACTTTATTTAGCGTATTGGGATGATTTCTTTCCACATAGTAAAGAAGAAAGGATCATCAATAATACTTAATTCATTGAAAACCCCTTTCCTCTGCAAACCATGAAGCTTTACTTAAAAATCATGGCATACTATATTTTTGTAAAATAAAAACAATATGAGGAAGTCTTTTTCCTTATTCTTTTTTATTTTTTAATTTTAACCATAATTACTCTCTCCACTGGGTCCTATGATTTAGAAGATGAAGATTCCGCACATCCAGCTATAGGCATCTGATTGGACAATGGCAAAATTTCTCTCATCAGGAACCAGGAAAATCTGTAACATAAGTTTTAAAGCTCTCCCACTCCACAACCTGTCATGAAACATGACAAGCTCGTTGGAGCGGAGGAACCGGTAGATATATATGTACAATTGTACATATATATATACACATATTCCTTATATATATATTATATATTATATAATAATATATATATATATATACATATATATATATATATATATATATATATATATATATATATATATATATATATATAATATATATATAATATAATATATATATATATTACTCTCAGAGGCAGGTGGTTATATAATATAATATATAATACAATATATATATATTTTTAGGGAAAACTTATATATACGGTATAAATCAATACCATATGAACTTTTGATTTAAAAATAGGTAAATCAATCACACAAGACTTTATTATATAGCTAGTAAATTTTTAAATTAGTCTGTACTCATACACGAAGAATACATACTCACAAGAGATCAATTTTCAAGAACATTTACTCTAGGAGGGATATTCGTCCTCATAATTGGAAAATTTTTTTGACGAACAGCATCTAGGAAGCATTCATCCAAGACCACTTCCATATAGGAAAATGTTTATAGTTTTAAATCAATAGTTAAGAAGGAAGTATATGAAGAGACTAAGAAAGATAGAGAGAAAACTTATCTGGTTCTTAGTTTGAGATAAGTCATTTTGCTCAGTATATTAGCTTTTTTCAATCAGTAGGTGAACAACAGAACTTATATTAAATTGCAGAGAAATTTTTCAAACAGATGAAACAAAGCTAACAAATCTCTGGGCTTATTTATTTCATCTCAGGGAAAGATCAATTGTCAATTTATAACACAGAGAAGGTTATAAAAGACTGATCCATAAGTTTATTCATAACTAGAAGAGACTAACAGATAGTTATAGTGAATCCCGGCCAAACATTTTAAATAACAGGGTTCACCATCAACGTTATTTCCATATATTAAGGGTTTATTATTGGTATAATATATATGAACGTTAACTTTAAAAACATCCGTAAAAGCAGTTATAACTTCTGGTATTGGCAATTGACCCGGAAGTTTTAATAATCGGAGTCTTTTTTGGACCAACTGACCCTGAAGCTTATATTTTACTGGATGTTTTTGTAATTCTGCGATAAGAACATCTCTCACCTCTAAATGTCTCTCAACCGATCCATATAAGTAAAGAGAAAAACATTTATATAACGAGTCCCCTCCTCCGCTGATTTCTATCGGAAAGAACCCAGGAGGAATGAAATCCAAAGAAGGATTTTTGGCAGGTTCTTCCATATTATCATTTACGGGAGATCGGGAAAGAGCATCAGCAACTATATTTTTAGGGCCCGATATATGACGGATGTCAAAGTCATATTCATAGAGTTCTTCCATAGTCCTAGCTAACCTTCCATCAACCAAACTCATATTTTGTAAATAGATGAGTGGCATATGGTCGGTATATATTATAAACTTTATACCACAGAGGAAAGGTCTAAGGGATTTGACAGCCCAACGCAAAGCAGTTAGTTCTTTGTCAATTACTCCATAATTTCTCTGAGCCCCATTAAAGGTCATAGAAATAAAAGCAATTGGTTTGCGTTCGCCGTCTTGGATTTGGGAAAGGCAAGCACCAGCCCCGAGGTCTGAAGCATCAACATGGAGCTCCATAGGAGAAACCTCTGGACTATAATCGGGGAAACCTAACAATGTGGGGTTAACTAAGGCCTTTTTAAGTTGATCGAAGGCCTGCTGACACTCCGGCGTCCAGGTAATGGATCTACCACCAGTCTGACATGATAAAGGCTTACTGATCTGAGAACAGTTGGGAATATGTCGCCTATAAAAATTTACCATTCCCAGAAACTGGCGTAATTGTTTTACCGTAGTGGGGACAGGAAATTCTAAAGCTCCTTTGAGATTTTTCTGAAGGGGCAGTATACCTTTCCGGGATATATGGTGACCCAAGAATTCCACCTCAGTACGACACAAACGGGTTTTACTGGGTTTAAGTTTGTACCCGTTTTTCTCTAGTGCAGAAAGGACACGATCCAAGGTGGTTAGATGATCATCTATATTTTTACTGAGAATGATAATATCATCTAAGTATACCATAACCTCGGACCATGGTAAATCTTCCAACGCCAACATCATTCCACGTTGAAATGTGGCCGGACCATTCTTTACACCAAAGGGCATTTTCAAGTATTCGTACTGGGCAAATGGGGAAAAAGCAGTTTTTTCAACACTCTCGGGTTCCATTGATACTTGATAATATCCACGGACCAAATCTATTGTTGTAAAATAGACATTACCGTACATATTATAAATCATATCTATTAGGTTAGGTAACGGGAAGGAATCGGTCTTAGTAACACTATTTAATTTCCGGTAGTCGATACATAATCGTAACTTACCGTCAGGTTTTCGGACCGGAACCACAGGAGCTGAATAAGGGGATTTACTAGGTCTGATAATATCCTGCTCCAACAGTTCATGACATTGGTTTTCTATTTCTTGAGCCAAGGGACCCTGGAAACGACGTACTGGTAATCTCACAGGTCGACCAGTTTCTACCTCGATAGAGTGGGTGATATTAGTAGCCACTCCCACGTGGTCACCGAAACTGAGAGCCGATTTATGTTTTAATAACACTGCGATTAATCGTTTCTTTTCGAGGTCAGAGATAGGAATATCCGCAAAGCAAAACTCCTCCTCCAACTTACCGCACCTCATCCTTAGCGCAAGGGTTTAAATTTTTACTTACAGGTAGGGATGGTTCCACTTGCATGGACGACGAGGGAGGCCTGTGATTGGTCGATTGATTTACAGAATAAGACCGGGAATATACCTTTTCAAAGGGAACAGTTCTAGAGGAAGAAGGCTCGTGGTCATGATTATGTGACTGGGGAGGAGCACTAATTGAACACCTCATCCCAGCGTGAGGACCACCACAGAAGGGACAGACCTTTTCTAATATTCGGGGAAGGGGAAGGAGACTTCCTAGATCGACAATTGGCCCTGATGTGACCTTTCTTTTTGCAGTAACTGCATACTCCCAGATATTTGTAACACTCCTCCATGGAGTGACCTGTTTTTTCACAGTAGTTACACAATACCTTTTTCCGGTCATCAGGCCTAGGAAGAGAATTCGAATTATGATCAGGACGAACTGTACTATCATGGTTCTTGTAACTATTGGTGGAGTCACGATAGTATCGACTACCATTATTTCGTTCTTGAGGACTACTTTTCTTCTTAGGGGCCTGCCGATGATTATTTTTGGATTTAGGTTTTCGTTGTTCAACGTTGTGATGCAAAACCTCAGTCCATCCGGGGAGTGCAGTATTTATCCGGATAACGGATTCCAAAGATTCGTCTAGGTTCACTTTCATCGCGGTCTTTTGGGCGTAAGTTGAATTGTCGACCTCAATTGGATTAGTTTGGGAAATGGAATTCGGGAAAACGATATTCTCGCTATCTAAGGAATCCGCAAAGTTCACTATATTTTCCCAGGAAACTCTACTATACCCGTCCAACTCCATCATTTTAATATATTGACGGACGAATGTTTCAATATATGGAGGCAAACTGCAAAGGAAAGCTATTCTAAGGGAATCATGATCTCTCATATCGTGTCCATGATAGGCTTGACTAGCCAGGCGTTCTAACCGAAGGGCAAACATTTTAATGCTCTTGTTGGGGTATCGATGAGCGGCATGATACTTCTGTATTCTATACTCTTTCTTCTTACGTTCCTCATCTCTATACCAACATACTAGATTATCCCGTACAGAGAAGTATTCCCGGTTATCTTTTATGATTTCTCGGTATATGTTAAGAAATTTGCCCTCTAGCTGTCGTCCTAGCAGTCTCAACCATTGATGATGGGCATTTGGATAATGAAGGCTACAGTACCCTCAAAATCAGCCAAGTAGACTAAGAGATCCTGTTCCGATTCATATTTAAATTTTCCAGGGTCCACAACCTTAAGTTTTTGAGAGTCTTGAGTAACTGGGTAAGAAGTACAATGGCCTCCTCAAGATGCCAAGTCTCTGTTTCACTTGTATTCTGAAATACATAGAAGGTTCCACAGATCGTGGAATACACGTTCATATTGTTTGCTGGTAACCCTGTGGAAACAACTAACACGACTGAGGGTCAATAGACACCGTGTTCCGACAATGATTTATCAGATTTGTTCTTGTACAGTAACAACCTGACATTCTTGAGAAGCCTAGATTCTCTCATTACAGGACAAAGAACCCTATTTGCCTTCACCATTTGGGATTTCTCAAGATGAGACTTAGGTTGGGTAAAGTAATTTACTGGTAAGTATGAAGAAGACTGGGATTAGGCAGAAGTTTAGGGTTAGGAATAAGGTTAGGATTTGAAATAAGGTTAGGATTAGGAATAAGATTAGGATTAGGAATAAGATTAGGATTAGGAAGAAAATGATTTTTGGAAGTTTCTACATAACTAGGAAGATTATGAGGAAAAAGTTTGGATCGTGGTTGACATTGGGAAACTAAGGAAGGGTTAAACTCACGATCATAGGAAGAAGTGGTATTTTTAGGCATATGCACATAATGGGAATCGAAATTAGGTGGAATACCTTGACCTTGATCATGGAACGTTCTGTGTTCAACCTTACCGACTGTATCATTTAATTGAACCAATTTCTTTTCACTTATCACCTGCTTATGGAGTTTAGTTAATAAAGTACTCATCTCAGGCTCAGTGAAAGGTTTGTCAGAGTTGGGAACTAAATGTAAGTCAGAGTTGGTAACCAAGGGCATGGCAGAGTTGGCAACTTCTCGTCTCCCCAGTATTTTACGCTTCAGTATCAATTATAATGACAATCACCGCATATCATTGAGTCAAGTTGATATTTGTATTCATTTTTCTGATCTAATCCTTCATTCATTTCTATTATCTTTATTACGATCAACACGCAGACGCTGGTCTAAACGTGGATCTAGAGCAACAGCAGCAAGAGATGGATTGAAGTCCAAATCCTCTTGGCTATCAGCACCTGTACTTGTTTCCAAGTCTTTAAGTTGAGGTTTTTCTGACATTTTATTTAAGTTTTAAAGGAAAGTATTTCAAAAGATTGGGAGGGTTATTACTAACTAACTCTCGATCTGTCCAATATAAGTACAAAAGAAGAAGATTTCTTTGAAAAGAACTGAAGAAATTCGATGATTTTCCAAAAAATAAATGACGGTGTGAATAAAGTCAGTAACTTCTGGTGCACGTTATAACTCAAACAGAGTCCCAAGTCAGGCGCCACATTTCACTGTTGTAGCGAGGAGTATACACGCCAGATCAACTAGCGCCCATCTGAAAGCAAGTTTCTCTCCACTCTTCCTGTTGAGACTAAAATCAAAGACATCAATGACTGGAGCTTCATATTGGAAGGGACATGGCTAAGATGTTTTACAGATGTATGTTTAATTTGCCCAGGTTAATATAAAACAACTGATACTGATCAGAAAGCATGGTTATAAGTTAGCCTAAATGGAGGAGATTGTCTCCAATTGCTACTGCTATCAAAAACCATCTTCTGGCATTATGAGTTTTCAATGAATGGGTCAATTTGTGATAATACTTACAGTGGTCTGCTCAGAAGGAAGTCATTTAACTAGATTGTTCCTTGATTCACCTATCAATACCAATTATATTAGTGAGAGACTAATCCATGATGATCTTTCCAGTAAAAGAATAATATTAGAATGATAGTCACAGAGCACCCAAAACAAACACATTGATAATTTTAAAAACGCTATGCACTAATTGGCTCGAATATACATGTGGGAGGTTTGTGAATAGATAAAGATAACACAATCCACTCCCAACAATATGATAATAAAGGTTATATTAATTTAAGTATATGATATATTTTAATTAGATAAATACATTGGAATGATACTTAGAATCCAATGTATTATGATTATGTACATAAGTTCAACAACTCAGGATCAGATTCAAGAGTGGAAACCAAACGATTCCAAATATTATTCGTGCAATGAAGTAAGGGAGGAAATAGAAATTCTGACTCAATTATGACAAATATACTATACTTAACTGAGGATTTTGGAGATAAACAAAAAAGAACTGAAATCAAAACAGAAATTGAAACCAAAACTGAAATGGGAGACTGAAACCCTGTCAAAATAAATAATAACGTGGATTACTACACTGGATCACACTTTATCTTCATTTATAACAGTATATTTTACATATAATATTATATGTACTTTATTACTTTATTGAACTCACCCTTTCGATTTCCAAGAGGGGTTTGTTCAATTGGTTCAATAGTTTCTGGTTCTTTTTGATAGTAAACTGCAACAATAACGTTTAGGTTATTACTGCTTTACCAGCACATAACATTAATAAATTTTATACAATAATTGATTAAATATATTACGGTAATTTTTCATAACTCACTAACCTGGAAAATCTGGACAATCTAACTTCCAGTACTTCTAGTATGTTATGAGTTGTTTTTGTACAGTACAATACACTATGTACTCTTTAAACTTTTTACAAATGGTTTAGTTTATAATATTATCAACAAGATATCAGCATAATTATATCAACAACTAAAAAGAGATAACATAATTATAGCATCTATAAATATTATAAGTTTTGGTAATAACTAAAGCAATAATATATAATATAATACAATCATCGTCCAGGCTGGATCGTAGTGTCCAGAGCTGGATCCATAAAAATCTTAAAATTACAAAATTTCACGGGTTACTTCAGTCGTCAGTGGCACAACTATGCACGAACAACATCTCCCTTATATATATATATATTATATATATATATATACATATATATTATTATATATATTATATATATATAGAAAAATGAATCTCCAAATAAAGAGTAAAGATAGGAAAAAAATATATATATATAAATATATATATATATATATATATATATATATATATATATATATATATATATATATATATATATATATATATATATATATATATATATATTATATATATATTATATAGATGTATAGATAGATATATATAAATATAGTTATATATATTATATATACATCATATATATATATTATATATATACATATATATTATTATATATATATATATATATGCCATATTTATAGTTATATTATATATATATATATATGCCGTATATATATTATATATTATTATTATTATTATTATATTATTATTACATATATATTATTATATATATATATATTATATATATTATTATTTTATATTATATGTTATTATATTATATTTCATTTTATATATATATATACATATGCTATATATATTAGCTAGCTATATTAGTTACATATACATTATATGTTGTTACAGCAGTATATATAGCATATATATATTATATTATTATACATATTACATACATAGATAGTGACAAGTTGGCTATTACATATTATAGCAGTTATTGGCATATTGGTTATTAAAGAGTTATAGTTATATATATATATATTATTAATATATAGTTATATATATACATATATATGATATACATATATTATTATTATTATTATTATTATATTATAATATTATTATTATTATTATTATATATATATAAACATATATATATATATTATTATATATATACATATATTATATTATATATATATATTATTATTATATTATTATTATTATTATTATTATTATTACGTATTTAATATATATATAGTATATATATTATTATATATATATATATATATATATATATTATACATATATATATGAGCATATATATATTTATATATATTATTATATATGATATATATATATATATGTTATTATTATTATATTTCTATATATATATATATATATATTATTACATATATATATATATATTATTATTATTATTATTATTAGTTATTATTATATTTCTATATTATTATATTATATTATGTTACATTTATTACATATTATTATTATTATTTCCATTTCATATATATATATATTATATATATATATATAGCAGTTATATATGTTATTGGTTGTTGTTATTATAAGAATATGTATGTTGATATATATATATTATATATATATATATATATATATACATATTATTATATTATATTATTACAAATATATATATATATATATATTATATATATATTATTATATATTATTATATATTATATATACATATATATTATATACAGAGTACATATCCATTTGTGTAGATACATATATATATATATATATATATATATACATAAGTAAGTAAGTAAGTAAGTAAGTAAGTAAATAAGTAAGGTTATTTAAATTACGTTAGGTAACATAGATTTAAAGTTATTAATTTACAACTTTTCTCTTTATACTTATTGGTTATTCTTTTTCAAAGAGCTCCCAATTAGATGTTATCTTATCAGGGAGTTTATATGAATTTCGACTCATACACACCTCTCGCCTATAAAATAAAAACACTTGTACACAGAGCCCAAAAAATAACATCTAATTGGGAGCTCTCTTTTTGATTAAGAAATTAAAAGAATAACTATTAATTAATAATGATTTTCCTCAATATTTAATAGAAAAAACGCTGAAAAACAATTTTGGCCGATCCTAAAGACAAAGATAATAAAAACCTCATCTTCTATTACAAGAGCGAAGTGGTTGGTTCAATAAATGAAGAGGAATCAAGATTGAAAATCATTTTAAAGAAACATATCAAAGGAAAAAATAATGAACCAATCACTATTAGAAGTTATTATCGGCCAACAAAGTTGTCTTCTTGCTTTAGTGCTCTGTACCATCTGCTAGCGAGTGTACCAACGTCGTATACCAATTCCATTGCAATGAGAGTGGATGTAACGCCACTTACATTGGTTATACGACGAATACTCTTCGGCAGCGTATGTTGCAGCACAGGTACAAACCAAGTAAGATACACCACCATATGCATGAAGAACATAAAAAATTACACAATAATGAAATAGTAAATTACTTCAAAATTTTGATTAAAAAGAGGGAATTTTCAGATCTTAGGCTGGCAGAGTCCCTTCTTATAAGAAAGCATAGACCGGACATCAATAAAAATATAACGAAATGTCGATTCAAAAATTTTTTTACATCAAAAGGAAAGAAAAGGAAAAAAAGAGAGGTTTCTTTCCATGAAAATCATTTTTCGTATATTTTAAATTTTGTCTTACTTATTATATTTGTAATAATTGTAATATTTTAAGTTTAATTTTTCCTTCTTCAAAATAAAGTCGTATCCTTGAAAATGTCCACCGTGAACGGACGAAAGCTTGGATCCTTCAAAAGGCAATTATTTTGTTTTATTCAGGAATTGTGTTAAAGAAAATTAATGAAAATGTTAGGAAGGTTTTTAGGAGTTTGGAATAATAATAATAATAATAATAATAATAATAATAATAATAATAATAATAATAATAATAATAATGATAATATTAATAATAAATTACTTAATAATAATAATAATAATAATAATAATAATAATAAATAATAATAATAATAATAATAATAATAATAATAATAAAAATAATAATATAATAATAAAAATACAATAATAACAATTTTAATAATCATAATAATAATAATACATTAATAATAATAATAATAATAATAATAATAATAATAATAATAATAATAATAATAATAATAATAATAATAATAATAATAATAATAATAATAATAATAATAATAATAAATTGAGAGAAATAAAAAAACTCAATTTGACTTTTGTTATGCTGTACGAAGATAAAAAAAGTTGGAACTTCGTTTGAAAATTTCTTGGAGAAGTGCCCGAATAATCTATAACACCACAACCAACCAACTGAAGTGATCCGAACGAAACAAAAGAGCTTTTTTTCCTTAATTGAAAGGCAGAACTTAGATGAAGCTATTTTCTCATAGTTGTAGTAAATTATGCATGTTTTTTGTGTGGAGAAATCACAAGGTTCACCGGCATGCTGCCTTTAAAGCAATAAAAGAATTTGTGTCAATGGAGCCCCCTAGGCCTACAAGAAGAATCACCAAATATGTCTAGCTTGCGAAAATATAGAGAAAAAACTATTATGTTAGATTCGAACGAAGAGGAAATGTTTGCTACGTTGTTAAAAGTAAAAGTACAAGGGATTATTTTATTGAATTCTGGAAAGTAATTATTTTTGTCAATATCACAAAGTAAATTGCAATAGAAATTGGTTGATAATTAATTGATACTAGTGTTAATTTATTTTATTTGGTTTATTATTGTAATTATGCCTTTTCTATCGTAATGATCTTTATTGATAGATTTAATACTAACAAATGAAAGAAAAATATTTACAAATGTAAAAGCACTCCCGAGTGTTTCTTTGGACTCAGATCCTCTTATGTTTAATTAACGCTCAAATGACCGTTAGTATCATATGTACATATAAATATAATATTGTCATGCTTATTCAAACTTTAAAGTCAACCAATGAGGTTAAGAACGCCGAGGTAGCGTCCCTCTTCAACCCCCAAGCGGGTTGATTTTAAGATTGTGTCGGGAGTCGTGCCTTGAAAAGCAAAAACTGTGAAGGCGAGAAGAATGGGCTCACGCTCATGATTTTGTCTATTCAAAACGAGACAATAATAATGTGAAGAAATTATAATATAATTAACTAAAGTAATCAAGTATTTCACCATTAAACTAATACATCATTGAAGACAAAAATATATTAGAGAAAACACTAATTAAAGTAAGAAAAATGTGTTTTTGAAAAAGTGGTCCCCCAAGAAACTATGGGGACGGGTACTTATTATTTGATTCTACATTGAAATTAAAAATTTTAATATAACCCAACTGTTCTACCTTAAGGTTTTCTCTTTCACTTATGGTAATAAGGATGGGTGGTTACCGTTATTGGGGATATTAGCGAGCAACTGTAGCTTCTTCCTGAATGGCAGAGGCTTTATCCATCCTATGGAAGAGTAATTGAAGCTAACATATTTCTTCGCTGGTAAGTAGGATAAGTGAATTTTTGAACTTAAAACAGTAAATTTAAAAATCAAGCCACCACCACACCACCACCATTACACTACCACCACCACCTCTACAATACCACCACCAACACCACCACCACCACCACCTCCACCATCGCTCACCACCCCTCCCACCCCTACCAACCCTCCCACCATTACATGATCGTTTGAACAATTTATTAAAGTAATAAGTCAAAGTTCATGTTTAAAAGAAAAATAATACAATTTATGGCGTCATTGACATGATACACTAGGATTCATTTGTATGCGTACATATGTTTGTCTGATGTTTCTCAATGTGATATGTGCACTGGCATTGTTAGGTAAATACTAGATGATTAAAAATGATATAAAATTTTATTAAAATTAAAATAAATAGGTATGAAACTTTGTTCATGTTAACATTTATACTTATATCAGAAGGATAGATAGGTTAAGTAATACTAGTTTTGTTAGGAAATGATAAGTATTATTAGATATTACTATGTTTAGCTGCTGTTTACAAAAAATAGATAAAAACTTATATTTATAATATATATATATATATATATATATATATATATATATATATATATATATATATATATATATATATATATAATATATATATATATATATAATATATATAGTAATAATAACCATATATAGCAACATATATATGCTGCTGTATATAACTACTCTTTATATATATGACATAATATAACAATGTAGCAACATATATATATATATATAGCCTATTAATATATATATATATAACCATATGTATGCCTGCTATATACTGCTACTTATATATATGGTGATTCAAGGCCTGCGACAAACTTTTGAGGCGATAGAGCAAACGATATTAAGAACATTTATTGTTAAATAAGCTATGTTGTGTGACGCTTCGTTCAAAGTTACGGATGATGTAAGGTAAACTACGTGATGTTGTTTGACGCGTCGTTACCTCATAACCGGAGATTTTGGGTATTCTATTGTTATCTATGTGTGCGTGCGTACATCTGTGTACTCCTAGGGTTAAAAGAGGTAACAATAAGAAAATGTTGTTTAACAACGTATGTGTTTTGACGCGAAGTTGTAAAGCAAACAATGGTGGCTTGTTATGAAATCATTTTATTAGGGAAAATTACAGGAGGGTGTTCAAAGTGTCTGCCCTGTGCCTGATTACATTCAGTTACATCGCCATGCCATTATTTCCGGACTCTACCGAACATTACTTACTCACTGTCTGATTTGATCGAAACGCAGAAGTTAATATTCGCTGAATCAGTTCCTCTCTTGTGTTGACTGGGTTAATGTACACAACACTCTTCACATGCCCCCAAAGAAAATAATCTAGGGGCGTGCGGTCGGGCGATCTTGCAGGCCACGCAACAGGTCCCCCTCTCCCTATCCATTTGTAGTGTAGACTCTGTTCAGATGCGCCCGTACTTGGTTTCTGAAGTGCGCTGGAGCGCCATCATGTTGGAACCACATGTATCTGCGGGTCACAAGGGGTATGTCGTCCATGAGCTGCGGAAGCGTGTTCTGGAGTAGTTGCAGGTACGCAGGTCCATACGGTTTGGAATGATGACAGGTCCCAGCAGAGAATCCCCAAAATTCCACCCCAGATGTTTACGGTAAATTTCGCCGTGTGAACTCTGATTAACATTGCGTGCGGATTGTCCTCGTCCCATATGTGGCCGTTTCTGCTGTTGAAGTAGCCATCACGTGTGAAGAACGCCTCATCGGTAAACAAGACATGTGCAGGAAAGGCAGGATTATCGATGCTCCGTTGCAGAAACCACAGGGCAACTCGCACACGGGTTGCAAAGTCGTTTGGCCCAAGTCCTTGTACTTTCTGTAGGTGGTATGCATGGAGGCTTTGCTCTTGCAAGACCCGAACCACATACGACTGGTTTGAACCCATGGCATGGGCAATAGCACGTGTGATAGTCGACGGGTCATTGGCGACTCTCTCAAGCACCTCTTCCTATTCAAGCACGCAGAGTCCCTCGTATTACGCGGTCTTCCACCAATGCACCGGGGACGAAGGGTCCCATTATCTCGAAGGCGCTGATGAAGGCGAGCAAACATTGTGTGGTGGGGGTGATTTCTGTATGGAAACCGTTCCGGTATGAGGTGCGCTCTTCGTCCCATTTCCGTTCGCCGCACGCGCGCTCCACATTATCATGTCGGTGCTCGGGAAGAATATGGTAATCCATTCGTAATCGTACCTACACTGTACTTTGTGGATCAACGATAAATGGGCAGGTAAAGGTATTGCCACGTGTTTCCGAAGGACGTTAAGCGTCCACACATGTACGCACGTACAAACACATAATAATTGTTACCTAAATCGTCCTTAAACACACATGCGACGCATCACTGGCATAAACAAGTGCTTTCAATCGAAACCGTAACTTTGAAACGAAGCGTCATACAAAATAGGTTATTTAACGATAAATGTTCCTTATCGTTTACTCTATCAGCCCTCCGAGTTTGTTCGCCGAGGTTTTAAATCACCCTGTATATATATATATATATATATATATATATATATATAATATATATATATATATATATATATATATATAATAGCAATATATATATATATAATAACTATATATTGTAATATGTATATACATATATATATACATATAGTAACCTTAACAACTTAGCAACTAGCATATGCTGCTAACTGCTAGCACAACTGCTAACTTAACATATATATATATGCTTAGCAACAACTTTGCTTTCTTTGCTCTGCTCTGCTATAACTGCTATATATACGCCTTATGTATATATATATATATATATATATATATATATATATATATATATATATATATGCTATATATATATATATATATATATATATATATATACTCACTATATATATATATATATTGTCAAAAGTAATTAAATAACAACATTGTCTACTTACTCAGCAATCTTACTATCGATCCAATAGCCAGGCCCCTAAGACAAACTGTCATCAATATACTCAAGAAATTTCGTTCTGTAATTTACTAGTAATTCAATCTTCTAATGGATAGTGCAATAGCCTTGAGAACAAACCAATATTACCAAATAAATGATAACCTACCCATTCTATGCTGTAGAATCTCCAGTAGTAGATTGAACGTCAGATTTTTATGTAAAAGACATGACATGAAGAGAAGTTATGAAGACTCAATTTGGAACAGTATTTGTTTTCAAGATAGTGACCATACTCAGGCGGACTCATAAAAGCTTTGTGCATTAACCTGATATATAACTCTTAATATAATAGGCAAAGGAATCTTTGAAAATGATTGATCAATGAAATGGAATCAAATTGACACGCTAGTAAAATTAAATATTTTAATAATAAAAAAAAAATATGTACAGCTCTCTCTCCAAAACAATGTGAACAAAATTATATATATCAATAATATATATATACTATATATTATATATATATATATGTATATATAATATATATAATATTAATATAATATATATATATATATATATATATTTCTAACATATAATATATATAAATATATAAATATATATATATATATATATATATATATGTATATATAATAATAATAATATATGTTAACATTATATAATATAATATATATATATGTATAATATATATATGTAACTAATAATAATAATATATATATATATAGCATATCACCACTACCATACTATAATATCTTTTTACATGCTTATAGACTTAACTTAACCAACATATATCAGTATCATATATATATATATATATATGTAAGTATAATAACAATAACCATAATATAATAATATAATAATATATAATATAATATGTAATATATATATTATAATATATATAACATATATTTATATTAACATATATAACAACATATAACAACAACGCGAGCACGATGCCAAATGGTTATGTTTATACTGCTATGTATAATAACAATAACTAACAACAACAACAATAAAATATATATACATATACAATATACGCATATACCAACTGCTAACCTTATAACCATATGCTGCCAGCAATAACATAGCAATAATAACCTATGTATATAACAATATATGTATATATATATCAGCTAACCTTATAGCAGCAACCTTTGTATATAACAACTATATGTAGCAACAACAACATATATATATATATATATAACAACATAATCTATATATATAACTACATATATATATATATGGATTTATATACGAATCAATATATAATAAATGCAGTACATCTTTAATGCAAAGAGTTAAATGACTAAAGTACTTCGTATCCAGGGAAATAACTATATATATATCTATATATATATATATATATATATATAAATAAATATAACTTACATCATAACTTATGTATATATATATATACATATATATAACTATATATATAACATATAACAACAATATATATATATACTTTTTATATATGTATATATATATATATATATATATATATATATATATATATATATAGCATATGTTGCTGCTCTTCTTAATAACCTTATGCTGTATCTTATATATGTAACCTTAATAATAATAATATATATATATATATATATATACATATATATATATAATAATATATATATATAATAATATATATATATATATATATATATATATATATATATATATATACCAAATAAATATAAACAATTAAATAAATATATCAAAATTTACTAGAGCATCACTTTCTAGTGACAAGCTTTATATGTGAAACCAAGAAAAGAAAATATTTGCATAGATTCTAAAATATTACATATGTCTGTGTGAGTGAAACAGTAAAATACAAAGCAGCTGTTCGCTGGTCACGTGATTCACAATCGAATTATCTATTGACGATAGAAGTTCTGATAGCTAGAGCATTTAAATAATAAATACTAAACCAGAAAATGTTTGTACTATAAAATATTAAACTTTGTTTGTAATTAATATTAAATATTAAACATGATAAATGAATTTATTTATAAAAGAAATACCTCTATACAATGTACCGTTACCTCATACCTTGGGCTGTCTAGACGATTGTACGTGTTAAGACGTCCGCTGTGCATCTAATACGCTCACAAATCCACATATGAAAGTATATTGCCACGCAGGATCACAAACATAAAATTTATCACACAATAAATTTTATCCAGGTTAGGTAATGGCAATATTAAAATAAACAAAATATTGAACTTGACACACGACACTTCAATATGAATTTACAAAGAAATATTTACATAAGACACTTAATAATTGCAGGCTTGCACGAGCAACATTTTTCAACTAACACAGCACATAGTAAAATCAAGAATTACAATTTCGGAGCTACCAACATATAACGCATCTTACGACCAGAGCAAAAAAGCAGGAGAGAGTCAAAATAATGATCTGCAAGACTTTATAAACGAAGGCTGGTATACTCAGATACATTATTGTCCAATAGAAAAACAGTGCAATTAGTAGAATGAAAAATGTATGCATGATTGACCTAAAATTAGAAAAAAAGGTGTACCAAAGGTATTGCATTCGCAGCAGGAGGAGTTGGCTGCCGTGTGAAATAGTAAGATCAAATAAAAAAACAATGTAACACCGTTTGGACGGAAAGAGTCAGATAGTGATGAGGATTTCAGAAGCTCCACTGCCTACAAAAATAAATCGTATTTTAAAATAAAATATTTATATAATATTAACAATTAGGAATTAAATATGTAATAATATGTAACTTAGCCTTAGCAACAATAACCTTAATATAGCAATAACCAACTTATATATATAATAATATATATATAACAACATATATATACTAACATATAATAATATATATATATATATATATAAATATATATATATAGCATAACTATCTTCTTTATTTACTAACATAACATATATGTAATAATAGCAGCAACAACAACAATAACAATAGTAACTATATAACTTATATATATATATATATATATATAGCAGCAACCAACAATAATATATATATACTTAACTATACTGCTGTAACCTTATATATGGAGCCTATTATGTTTAAAGACACCGTCAGTTTTTGATTTTTTGTTTTTTTAACATATTGCTAGTATATGATACTAACAATGAATTTCAGTGGTGATTTACATGATTCAAAAGTTCGAAATATTTAAATAATTATTTACAAATCACATTTATATCAATAAAATTTTAAAAAATGAAATATCTCAAAAAGTACACGACACTTACAGAAAAACCAGTACATATTTGAAATCAACGTATAAAGCTTATTACAAAATGTAAAAAAGCAAAAAAAATAAAAATAAATAAAATATCTCGAAAATTTACGACACTTTCAGAAAAACCAATTACATATTTGGAATCAGCAGAAGTAAAGCTTATTACACAAAAATGTAAAAAAAAATAATAAAAAAATTTATAAAAAAAAAATAAAAAAAAAATTAGGGGGCTCCAGCACGGGGGACAGAAGGGGACGTTTTCCATACCCCGTAGGGAGGCGGGAGAGGAACCCCGCGACGCAAATACTAAGAGCGGGGGTTCCCGGAGACTCTCCCCGGAAGGAAATAGTCCCTACCCTGTCGTTTCCGGAAGGCCGAAGAGAGACCCCGACTCACTGTTAACTCTTTGCGGTTTACCGCGGGTATTCCCTTTAGTTAAAAAAAAAAAAAAAATTAAAACTACAGGTCGTAAAACGTAACTGGTCCCATATCATATTTTTGAATCATGTTTTCACCCCCTCAAATTGACTGTTAGGATCATATACTTGAAATATATATAAAAAACTTAAAAAAAAAATCAAAACTGACGGGGTCTTAAAAACATAACAGGTCATATACTTCATATATATATATATATATATATATATATATACTACTGCTATATAACAACTATATATATATATATATAACTGCTATATATGTATATATATATATGGCAAGACTGACCTTTAGGTAACAAACCCCGGAAACAATTTTGGACCAGCAAATCACGCATAATCTTTTAAAATTAGATGCGACGTATGGTGGAAAGGAGGAGGAGATCCTGGAGATGATGAGGGAGAGGAGGATCGACGTGATAGGAATGGCATAGATGCTAATGAGAGGAGAAGAGAGAGAAGAGATACGGGAGGAGGATATGTATTGATATATAAAGGGGTAAAGGAGGGAATCAGAAATCATGGAGTAGGCTTCATAATAGGGCCGAAGATGTCCCCGTTCATACAGACTATAGAAGTCTTACACGAAAGACTTATAAGATGCACTTTTAAAATCAAGGGAAAGAGGTACCACTTCTATCAGGTATATTCGCCGCAACAGGGACACCCAGAAGAGGAAAAAAGACAGTTCATGGAAATGTTGGGGGAGAATGTTGAAGACGGAAGAAGAGAAGAGGATGTACTGTTGCTGATAGGAGATTTCGATGCACGAGTAGGAAGGAGAAGAGACGGGGTGGAGACAATAGTAGGATAGTATGGAGAGGAGGTAAGGAATATTGAAGGAGAGATGCTGATAAATTTCTGTCTGAGGAGGAAGGGATTGAAAATCATGAATGGTTTTCAACGAAGGGACTCACATGGGTTCCAAGGTATAGATGGAACAACATCACAGGAGAATTTTGATCAAAGATCTATTATAGACTATATAATATCGATCTGATAGTAGAATAATAAGAATGTTAAAGTAATACCTGGAGTAACAATGGATTCAGATCATAGGTTGTTGGTGACGGACCTCTGGTGATGAAGGCAGAAAAGCTACAGAGTAAAGAAAAGAGAAATATGATTAAAGTGGAATCACTGAAGAAGTGTGACAAGAATATATTAGAAAAATAAGTGAGAACTTAGAACAATTAGAAGGAGTAGGAGAAATGAGGGAGATACAAGAAACGATAAGAAGGGCAGCAGAGGAGAGAGACTCTAGGCAAAAGATGGGTAGGACGAACGAAGAAAAGAGAAACACAAAGTGGTGGACTGAAGAAATGAAGGAATAAAGAAGAAAACAGTATTGATGAGAAAGGTGGCTGAAAAATAGAACTGTGCAAACAAGGGCTCAATATGTGGAGGCAAAAAATGATGCAGAGAGAGTTAAAAGAAGAGTAAAAAGAAAGAGGGCTTGCAAAGAGAGGCTGAAGAAATGATGGCAGATGGGAGGCCAGAAGGAAGAAGATTTTAGACTGGCAAAACATATAGAGGATCAAAGAGGAGAAGAGTGTGCAACATCAAGGATAAGCATGGAGAAGTTTTGGGTGAAATCAGTAGACACAAACAGGAGATGGACGAAGTACTTCAGTGAACTCACTTTAAATGTGAATGAGAACAGGAGGAGGAGGAGGAGAAGAGATGGTAAGAGGAGAGAAAGGTGAGGATGGGAGATAACTATGGAAGAATTAGAAGTGGCTCTGAAAGCGATGAAGAACGGTAATGCGTTAGGTGAAGATGGGACATTATTAAAATGGCTAAAGTGATAGAGCCGTTGAAAGAGAAGAAATTTTGAATATGATTTTGAGATGTTGGGGAACGAAAGTGAAGTACCAGAAGGATGGGGACAGTCAATTATAGTGTAATATAAAGGAAAGGGAGAGACACAGGGGGAGCTAGCAAAAACTACTGAGAATTTCTTTGTTGGACCATCTGAAAAGAGTAAAAACATATGAAATTTTAGAGAAAAGGTTGAGAATAGTAGTAGAGCCAAAGGCTGGGGGAAGAGCAGCACGGATATAGAAAAGAACAGAAGCATGACGGATCTCTTGTTCGCTCTGAGAATTACTTTGGAAAAGGTATGGAATTTAACAAAAGCATATATAGCTTTCATGAATCTGAAGAGCTTTCGATTCAGTGCCTAGAGAGAGACTGTGGAGTGTTGGAGAATAAAGCAGTGGGTAGAGAGGTTGAGAGGAGCTCCTGGAGAAATTGTACAAAGAGATAGTAAATGTAATGTAAGAACAGAATTGGTGAGAATAAGGAATAGTTCGAGGTGAGAGCAAGGGTTAAACAAGGAAGCGTGTTGACACCAATTTTGTTTGTATCGTATCTGGATGTAGTGATAAAGAAGGTGAGAGAAGATATCGGAATTTGGACGGTGATATTTTGTCTTATGCGGATGACTGCGTGCTGGAGCGAAAAGGGAGACAGGTTGAGAGAGAGGCGTGGTGATACGTTTGCCAATAGGCTGAGAAGGCCGGCTTGAATAAGCACAGAAAAGACAGGAGATCATGGTGGTCAGTAGAGAGAGAAAGAAGGAGGGAGAGAGAGTTGAGAAAATAGAGGTAGAGGGGACTGAGATAAAGATGCTGGAGAAATGTAAGTATTTGGGTGGACTATTTGGAAGAGAGGGAGGAAATGTACAAGATATCACAAGTAGGATAGCTCAGTATGGGGGAGCTTTAAGTAAGAGCAGTGTATCCCAAACTGAAAGAAAGACAAATGAGTGTGTGGAGGTGGGTGATATTTGAAGGTGTGTTAACACCGATTTTACCATATGGAGCAGAGACATGGGTACGACAACAAGAGAGGATGGTAGAATACAGTCGGCGGAGATGTTCGTTTTGAGAGAGATAATGGGATACACTAGAAGAGACAGACAGAGAAAAAGAAAGAATAAGAGAGAAGAGGTTGGAGTAGAAGGCTATATTGAACAAGACTGGATGCAGCCAGATTGAGGTGGTGGGGCCATCTGAAGAGAATACAAGAGGAAGAGTGGCCCAAGAAGAGATGGGAGTGGAGACCGGAGGAAATGAGACCAAGAGGAAGACCTAGGAAGAGATGGGAAAGCTCGGTGGAGGACTCATTGAAAAGATGGATTGCCGTCGATGCCGGAGCTGAGGGAAGATGGAGTTTTGGAAGATAGAGGAAGATTCAGAAGAGTGCTGGCCCCGCTGACAGGGTCTTTACCCTTCCTGGGGGCAGTTTATGAGTTATACAATATATATATATATATATATATATATATATATAACCTATATATATATAACAATACATATATATATATATACAATATATATAATATATATATATATATATATATATTCTTGGTAACTCTTTAATTACCTTAACCTTGTATATATATATATATATATATATATATTTAAAATTGCTCTCCATGTCCTTTTAGGTAAAATTCTTTTACACAAAATAATAATAATAATAATAATAATAATAATAATAATAATAATAATAATAATAATATCAATAATAATAATAATAATAATAATAATAATAATAATAATAATAATAATAATAATAATAATAATAATAATAATAATAATAATAATAATAATAATAATAATAATAATAATAATAATAATAAATAATAATAATAATAATAATAATAATAATAATAATAATAATAATAATAATAATAATAATAATAATGATAATAATAATAATAATAATAATAATAATAATAATAATAATAATAATAATAATAATATTAATAATAATAATAATAATAATAATAATAAAAATAATAATAATAATAATAATAATAATAATAATAATATTTTGTTAATAGTTCCACAATATAATAAAACAATGTATAATAGCCAAAATTTAAAATTTAACATATAAAGTAACTTCACAAATGTGTCAAAAAGTTCTTAAAAACAGTCACAACAGCAAATACTTCATCTAAACTTCTCTCCAGAAGAAAAATCATGTCACTTCTCAGAAAGGGTGTCCATAGGTCCGAAAAACTCTAAAGTAGGGGTCTTACAGCCATCCTGGAGGTTCAAAGGTAAGAGCGTCGGACTTTTCTCTCAGAGTCGCTTCGTCGAATTCTTTTTCCTTTGACTGCAAAGGAGAAAGAATTATTCCTGCTGAGATCATTTCTTCAGGGGACTTTAGAGCTTTGTTGAAGACTTGTATATTGTTGCAAGAATTTCACGCCTCGATCTCGAAGGCATCTTCAGGCAAAATGAAATTAATTTATTGATTTCATTTCTTGCCCACTGGCATCCTCAGTTTGGGCTTGAGAAATGCTGTACTGCAGGGCTCTTCAGCTGAGCTTAGAGGCTGGCTCTCAGCGGAGTAGGTATTCTTGGCACAAAGAGAGAAAATTCGACAGCTGAAGGAATCCATTTTTCCTCTGTTTCTCAGAGATAACTTTGGTTTTTCAGTACCTACGGCTTCTTCTGAAGAAACCGGATAATGACACTTGTTGTATCTTTAGGCCCAGCCACCTGAGGAACCCTATGTTAAACTCTTCTTAACTAACAATACAAATAAATTTGCACGCAATAGAATTGTTAGCAGAACTAAGGATATTGAAAACATAACAAAAAGTGAAGCCTTTAAAAAAGATAAAAATTCTCATTTCTTTTAACAATTTACATACACCTTTAGTAAAGAGAAAAAATTTTGTTTATATATATATATACCTTATACATATAGCAATATATATATATGTAACTATCTTATATGTATAACCGCCTTAACTATATATTTCAACTCATATATACTTTGCTA